>LPNX010857643.1:0-124478 GCA_001517045.1 Pseudotsuga menziesii
TCAAATATAACAGTGGAAGCATTATATAGTGGAACATGTTATAAATTACATGTATATAGAACATTATTTAAGTGGAGCACCTTATAGTAAAGGAAATTATAAATACATACATACATACACACATACATACATACATACATACATACATACATATATAGCCAATGCAATTTCATATATCATACATATATGTACAACATTACGTATATATATAATCTTTATAGAGCAAGATACCCATATTGATGGAGTATTAATTTACCCTGAGTAATAGTCGAGGTTTTGGACCCATTACTTGATTATTAGCCATTAATTTTGGAGGCATCATTTAAACTCGTGTGACTAATATTAACTTTTTGAGAGATGTTGAACATGGAGGCTTTAATTACCCTGGATTATGGCCACTGATTCTGGAGGCGTTATGGGGATGGATAAACATTGATTATGGAGTTGTTGGGGGTTCACCAGTTTATATTTCTAGATATTGGAGGAAGTAGGGGGGGAGAGATATGGCATTTTGAGAAAACGGATCTCCGTGCAAGACGAGGATGAGATCTATCATAAAATGATCTCTGCGCTTCTTGAGAGAGTGATCTCTATGTTGTGCTCTCTATTTATAAGAGGAAGACAACCCCATCCCTCCTGCAAAATGATCTCAATGATTTCAACTGGATATTAAGATTTCATCCTGGTTCATGATTTTGGGAGTTTTCTACTTACGAATTTCTCTTAGCCTGCAATGATAGAATTGTTAGAAAAATACTCTTATCATTTCCTTTCCTGCGGGTATATCTATATATTTATTTGTTTTTCTCGGCTCTCATTTCAAGATGGCATTAGTCATTTTCTTATGGAGTCACTTCTATCGTATGTCAAACCAACAATTTGAATTAACCTTCAAATCCGTAGAATATTGATCTTGCATTCCAGGTTTTCTTTTGATTTTTGTTTCAGATCTAGCATCAACCATGGATGCCTTTGACAAATTGAGTAACAGAATATGTGTCTCCATGGGCTGCATTTTGATAATTTATTATTAACCTGCATTTAGGAATTTTGACTCTGCATTTTAGTTTTTCCAATGTCGGCATTAACGGGTGATAACCTCAAAGAAAAATTGCTTCCTATTGTCCATATTTATGACTGTCAATGATCTGATAGGAGGTTCTTACCATGTCTACATTGAGCCTTGTTTGAGGTTGTTTGTTTCTTGTATGCATTTGTGCGTGATTCAACATTTGTAGGTTACAGATCTGAACACCATTGTGATTCCATCCTGCGTGTGATGTGCACGATTGCTTTATTTATGAACCCTCTTGATTTGTTTGAGGATACAAATTACATTATTTATGGATTCAAGCATTTTTCCTTATAGTTTGTAGATCGACGATTGGGATTGGCCGTCTTAGTGAGCATTACATTCCTCTAGATATGGATTATTGGAAATCTAAGCTCCATCTTTGGCATTTTTTTTAACAACCAGATATGAGAGGTATGATAATTATATCCGTGTGTTGGCACAACCCTCATATCTGCAATTTATAACTTAAGTTTAATTTTACGAAGTATTTTAGCCACAGCTATTGCTCAGATAGAAAAATCTACATATGTGCATAACTTAGTGAACCAATTACCATACTCTTCTGCTACCAGATGACCTGGTAGTATCCAAAATACTTATATGTTTAGCAGGGAATAAAATTTTATCAGGCAGGTATTCATTGACAGACTCATCAAAATTACAGGAGCAGTCCAAACGATGCATATCCATGACATACCTATTGACGATTGGTATTTCATTAATGATAATTAATGGGATAAGAAAGAGCGGTCAAGTAACACTATGTCAAGTAATGATATGATTTAAGTATTATACTATGGTATGATTTAAGTATTATGTGGGATATGATTTAAGCAGGAATTGTTTATGTGGGATATCATTTAAGTATTATATTACATTTTTGTTGCTTTTTCCTTAGTATTCAAAAAAAATTTGAGCTTATATATATAGTTACTGGCTAGAGTGAATAGCCTCCAAGTGACATATACCTATATTAATTTGATAGGAAATTAAGTGTGTATCTTTGAATTTTACATGAAATAAGTATAGATATCCATACTTACATCATCCCAACTTAGATGTACTTTAAGTGTATGATAAGATGATACACAATCAACTTGGCCGAAGGCATTTTCAATAGCGAGGAGTAAAGATAATACTCTATGGTTCAAAGAGGGAGTATATTGTATTGAAAAGGATATATTTTATATGTATGTAGGGTATATTCTTAGTGTGTTTTAAGAACACACACTAGGTCTGTTTGACTTGTGTTATAGATTATGTATTGACTAGCGACGGTACAGCCCTAGCCCTGGATAGGGAAGTGTTCAATCTTAAGACTTCACTTGGTTACAAACAATATTTATTTGTTATCTTACAAAAAGAATTGGTGATCGATCCATTCATATTCAATGAATCATTTAATAATAACCCCTAGTTGTATTGACCTACGTAGTTTAGAGATACTCTCTATGAGAAAGTATACAAGAGAGACAAAAAGATTATTGCAACATTTATGTTGCGGATTGTAATCCTTTTAATGAAATAATGTCACAAGATGTGACCCTTTGGTGGATGTAACCTATGGATTGGGTGAATCACGTATATTTGGTGTATTTTCTCTTATCTGTACATGTTATGTATTTCATCTCTATTTTAGTTGATATTGTGTTTCATGTGAGATTGAGTTTTGCTTGATATTGAAATACATATAATGTTTCTATTTAAGTGAGAAATCAAATACTACTTGCTTAATGAACAAGCTAATTTCTTGATGTGTAACTACATGAATGCAAATAAGATTTGAATGCACTAACGAATAGCCATGACCTTATGGAATTAATAAATAGTCTCTTAAAGTGTTTTACTATATGGTATGAATCAATAGAATGAGTCATAGCTACGTAATTTAGCAATTCCGAAAGTAAAATGTGGATTGTCCATTTTATCCTTAACGCACATCTTAATGGAGTTGTGACTTATAACTCACTTGTCCTTTTAACTTTGGTAAAAACAAAAAGGAATAAATTAAAATGGGTTTTGATTTCAATTAAGAATTTATATCCATGGTGTTGAATGGTTAAAATGCTATTATGTGACTATACTCTCTCTGGAGTTTAACATGGTTGTCGTTTTGGTTATAAGCAAAGAAAAATTTACTCCATTTCTTTTCTAGATTTTTAGATCTCCTAAATGGGTATGTTACATTTGGTTTGTGCAGGCTGCAAATTTTCTTGACATAAAAAATATTTTAGATATGACATGCAAGATTGTGTCAAATATGTTGACCTAGAAGACATCAGAAGTTTTTGGAAATGACAACCAATTGATGGTTTAGGTCAAGGTGGTTTCACCAATGATATAATTAGTTATCTATAACTGAAGGGTTGCTTAAATATGTGTCCCATTGAGACTGATATGGAGCTGGGGTTTTAAGCCCTCTCAAGGATAGTTTGTAAACTATTGTTGATGATGAATAAAGACTACATTCCCTTGTCCCGTGGATGTAGCCCAGATTCAATGGGTGAACCACATAACTTCTATGTTTCTTATGTCATTGGATGTTCTGTGTAAATCTATTATACTTTCTTGTTTTTTGTAATTACATATTTATAATGTATGTGATCTTAGTGCCCAACAAGTGGTATCAAGTTTGAGTGTTGAAAGAGACCGTGTGCTGAGCGTAAATCTTTTCCTAGAATTCGTTGGATACTAAGCATGGAGGTGACAGCACCTGGAATCCTTTATGGAGAATGCAAATTGTGAACTAGTTCTATCTGCAAACTAGTTGTGAAGGAACGTGCCTCATGCTGGATTGTGTGGAGTAATAAAAATTTCCTGAGAGAGACTAGAATAGGTTCTACACATGTTGAGAGCTGCTGAGAAGAGAATCGTTGTCAGCAAGCATGGAGAAGAAACCTCGCTGGAGGTCACTGGTGGAGGAGTTTGGTTTTTGGACTCTCAAATTTTTTATTTGATTCTTTGTTTGCGATTTGGAGAATGCTTTCCTTAGGAATAAAAACGGCGGAGAGGACAAAGCTTGCCCAGATCTATAGCATTAAGAGTTTGCAGTCCATCAGAGTCAGTCATGAAGAAGCTCACAGCAAGTTGTTGCAAAGGTCAGATCGAACCCATGTGAAGCAAAGGTTTGTATCCGAGTCTGCATAGAGGCCTGCGTGAAGCAAAGGTTCATATTTGAGTTTGCATAGAGGAGAAGGAAGTGGGCATGGTGCATGTATGCTGTAGTTGACTTTGAACACTTCTATGTCTTGAAGTTCATGCACAAAGAAGCCAGAGCACCTGCGTGAAAGTGACAAGCACCTGCGTGGAGAGGTCTGAGTGGAGTAATGGATGCTTGAACCAGTGCATGATGGTTTACTAATATTTTATGAAGACTTTGAAATATTTTGGAAGAGAGTGTTGGTGGCATTTGTAAGGGCGGGGTAACAAAAAAATGTAATGGTAGAAAAATTATTATTATTATTTGGAGTTGTAAAAATTTATTTTTTTATATGTAATTGGGGATGTGACTGTAAGACGTGGAATGGCATGGATACCCTAGGTTGTTTAGTTACTTATGAAAATAGATCTAGATTTAGGGCTAGGGAATGAGTTGATTGTTTGGCACATTGTATTTGTTTCCCATAGTATGTTTTGTGTCCATGAAATTACATGCAGTGAAGCCTATTTTAAAGGCTTCGTTAACTCCATTGTAAAGAGACCTAATGGTGAGCAGTAAAGGATCATCTAGTTGTCCTCACCAGATTTGGCTAAGGTCTTTGGTGCTAGATTTTTAAAATTAAGCTTGCATACCATTAGGATCTTTAAATTGAGAGAACAACAAGCACATCAATCAAACACAAGGGATAATGAACACAATTTTTTTCCTTGGGGAAACCATAAATGGAGAAAACCTCGCAACTTCCTAAGAGATAGAATCAACACCCAAGTGAAAATAAAAAATAGTAAGATGATCTTCGACAACAGTAACCTCTTTCTTCCTTGCCCAGTGTCTTTGTCTTCCTCAACTATGCACTACAACTGAGTGTGAGTGAGTGTGTGATAAATCGAGAGGCTAGATCTATATTTATACACAAAACAACCAAATATTCTGAGATGGATGACTTCTGGTTTCGTCTTTTTCTTTAGGAGTCTTGTTCTTGAGTACTTTGTGTGGAGTATGGTTCTGTACATACATCATTGTTCTGGCTGCTTCTTCCCATAGATGCATGGGAAGATCTTGATCATGAAGAATTTCTCTTGCAACTTCCATGATATTTCTATTCTTCCTTTCTGCAAACCCATTTTGTTGTGGATTATATGGAGTGGACAACTCCCTCTTAATCCCTGATTCTTTGCATAAGTCTTTGAATTCATTTGATGTGAATTCTTCGCCATTATCTGATCGAAAGGTCTTGATCTTCTTTTCTATGTGGTTCTCAATCAAGGCTTTGAATTCCTTGAACTTGTTGAAAACTTCATCTTTGTTCTTCATGAAGTAAGTCCATGTCTTCCTAGAAAATTCATCAATAAATGAAACATAGTATAGATACCCGCTTCATGAACTTGATGACATTGGTCTGCATACATCGGATTGGATGATTTCTAAGATTCCTTTTTCCTTTCTTTCACTACAAAAATGTCTTCTTTGTATTCTTCCCTTTCGCACATTATTTGCAAACCCCTTCATGTTTTGCTTGAATTTCTGGAAGACCTTCAATAGCTTTTCTTGCAAGTGGTAGTGCTCTGTAATGCACATGCGCAAGCCTTCTGTGCCAAATTTCATTAGGATCTATTGTGTCATGGACCAAAGCTTGTTTTGGATGGCCCTTCAATTTGTATAAACCTCCTTCTTGTTCTCCAATTACTATTGCATCGTCAATAATATTTCCTCTTGGGCACATGAGGACTTGTTCATCTACAAATGCAACCCTCATGCATTTTGCATCCAATGCTAATATGGATAGAATATTCTTCTTTAGTCCTGGTACAAACAAGACATCCTTCATTTTCATGGACTTTCCAGAGTCTAGCTTGTAGGAGGATTCACCACTACCTTTTATGGGATATTGGTAGTCATCCCCAAGTTTCACCTTATGGGGCAAATTATGTTTGGATAGTTTCTCAAAGGCTTCCTTGAAACTTGTCATGTGTTTGGAATCCCCACTGCCAATAATCCAATCTTTGCTTCCATGAGTGATAGTTCTCATGAGAGTGGAGATCAAAACATATTCATCTTCACTTGAAGAGTCTTTACTTTCTTGTTTTACTTTCTTACTTGGAGGATCATCATCCTCAACAGTGTGAGCATGATGTCTTCTTTTGGAGTTCCTCTTCTCCTTGGATCCATTCTTATTCATGGGACAGTTTCTAGCATAGTGTCCTATTTCATCGCATGTATAACATCTGAGTTTGGATGGATCCCTTCTCATAATATTATTTTTTGATGAGAATTCTTACCTTGGTGATGATATTTACCTTTTCTTCTTTGATGTATAGTACATAATGCAACAAATCTAGAAATATGTTAATAAATGTGTCCATAGTCATGGATCCCATGTGTAGTTCATGAAACTCTTTCACTTTTCACTCAAAGAACCTTTCCGACATATATTTTTCTTGGAAAAGATTTCAGAAAGTATCCCAGTGTATTTCCCACATCTCATATTTCTTGGTGTGTTTTATATCCCTCCACCATCTTGTTGCCTTACAATTTAAGTTATAGATGGAAAGTCTATCCTTCATCTCACTTGAATAGTTATGAATCTAGAAATACTTACTCATGCCTGGCAGCCACTCTTCAGCATTCTCCCTAGTGTTTACTTCACCTTCATAGGTTGGGGCTCTTATTTTTCAAAACTCCCCCTGAATACTATCATTGTATCTTTGCTTCTTTCTTCGAGGATAAACAGAGTCATCATTGGAAGGACTGTGATGATCTCCTTTCAATGCTTCAAGGGTTCATTCCTCTTTTTCTCCTTCTCCCAGGTTGCTAGCCCATATATGGTATTGTTCTCTTTTGGAACTATTTGTGGACTAGGTAGGTTTACCCTACGGGTCTCCTCCTATCATATTTCTTAGTAATGCTTTGTTTATAGCTTGTTGTTCCTTTCTTTCATCTAAACTGTCTTCTTTGAGACTTCACAATTTTGCTTGAAGACTATTTATAGTCTTTAAAATATCACAATTCAAGTCCACCACCAGTTCTCCTTCTAGGATGGGGGTGTTCAGTCTACCTTGTCAGATGTTATCTCCATTAGTGTTCATAATCTAAACTGTTCCTGTAAAAATTCCTACAATTGCAAAAAAAATTTAATAGCAGGAGGAATTTATGTTAGAAACCAAAATTTAATATTATACTTTATTTTATCCGTATTGGTTGCTTGGTGTGCCCATAGGTCTCTTAGTATTGAAACTAGGCTCTAATGCCACTTTTAATGTCCAGCAAAATTGAAAATAAAATAAAATTATAAGCTAGTAAAAACTACCTGAATGGAACATTATTACTCTTGCGGAAATATACGTACCCTATTTGTACTGTTGTTTATTCGTAAGTTGTCCTTACACTCCATCTTTTTATTTTCATCATTTATTAGTAGTATATTTTACTTACGAGGTCATAAGTCTATTTACTAAATTATTCTCTTGTTTGACATTACTGTCGATGTGGTAATTATTTGCATGGAGCCTTGTTTACTTTAGCGCATGTTTACTTTGTTATTTATTAAGTTCTGACTTAACTTTGTTTGTGGGAACAAATTGATGGAGTGGCAGGACCCGTTCTCCCATGACGGTCTGAGAGGTAAAGTATTACTTGACACGCAGTCTTACTTAGTTCAAATCGAACTAAGGCACCCCTTTTACCCTATATGCAGATTATACCTAGCGATGGAGTTTTAAGGAACGCTTAAACAAATTGGTTAAAAGTATACCTATTCTTCTTCATTATACTTCATTACGCACTCAGATTGGTGAGGTGAAATTTCTCCTCTAATTATTTTATTAACGGGTTAAAATGCCTAGGTCATAATTTTAGTTCATTATGTAATCATACTTCAGTTTAATTAATGATAAGTATTATATTCTTATTTATATTTTGCAAGTTACAACCTTGGAGTTTTATTTATGGTAAAAATACCATGGCATATTCCATATTCCATGGTTACTAAGCATTTAAGTCAAGGGACAAATGCATTGTGCTAAGGCTTAAGCCTAAAGTTTACATGATATATACCAAATGCTAGGACCCTGGGATAATGCATACCATATCTGGACTATGTAATAGCAATACATTGTAATGCTATAGGATCTGTTGTTAAGATTTGGCGTGGCAGAGTATAACCTATGGTGGAACCATATGATAGCAAGGTTTATTCCTTTGCATGGTAAATGAAGTCCATGATAATGGAATGAAGTTTGAACTATGGAGAAGGGGTTTTGTATTTTGATAATGGTCACCAGTTGTGCCATTACTGCTTCTTGGGTTTCGTGGACATCCCAAGATTAGGGCTTTGGATGATAAATCATTTGGAATTTCGTTTGGTTTTGAGGAGGGATGAGGTCTCGGCTTTGTGCTGCAAGGAGGCAACGACCAACATAATGGAGGTAATATTTGTTTTTGGTTTTGAGTCTGCACTACATTGGGTTCATCACTTATTCACTGCATACTCCTCAACTTTGTCGTGTTGCTATGTTTGCAGGTAGTAGGGCAGATGAGGAGGGCTAGCTCAGGGTTTCTCTACTAGTGCAAGGATGATACTAAGTGGCCATGGTAAGCCTGCTATTCAAGCTTTATGCTTGCCACCACTTGGCCCTTTGGGCAGAGCTAAGTTTTAACTTGATGCTTGGTTGGGGTTTAGCTATAGCATTTTTTATTTCCCCTTTGGCTTAAGATTACAAACTTGGGTTTTTAAATGTTAAGGCATTAAGCCATGAATTTAATCTTGGGCCATTCAACTCTATGTAATTAATCTTGGTTATGCAAATCGTTATTTTGGTTTGGGCCTTTTAGCCATGGGATGCACCATTTCTTGCAATGGTTCCATAGCCCATTGGCATGCTTGTGTAGTCTTCAAACTCGGTCTTTAATGGCGACCATGTATCAAACTTGGTGAAATTCTGTATAAATAGATATATGTATTGTTTCTATATGTATGATGGAAATGGTTAATTTTACATAGTGTGTAATACGATTTCCTTCCGCGTTTTAATTTAAGCATGGTATGTAAATGGAGCTAGGGTTTGTAGGAGGCATTTGCCTAAATGGATGCTCTATGTGTAATGATGTTAGTTATATTGGATATTGTAAATACTTGAAAGCACAGGTAAGACACGCTGTAAATGGCATGATCCTTTCCCATAGTGTTGCGATAGTTTCTATATTATTTTGTTTATGGTTATCAGTTCTTATGTAAATTGGACTGTGGAAAGCCATGGGATGGAAACCCACGATGACCAATCATTTACTGTAGGTTTATATTTTAATGGACTATCTATTTAAATTGTTCTTGGCCGAGGTCATGCTCTATCTAGGGTCTTATGACCTCACTATTAGTGTATGCATTTTTTATTACATGGAATTTGGTGTATTTATAAATTGTATCCCATATACGTTAGTTGTATAGCGTGGCATGTGTACATATATGAACGTTGGATTATATAAAAGGTTGATTCCTGTTCCCTACGTTATGTCATGGATTTTATTTGCTTTTAAGAACCTGCAGTATGGTTATACGATTTGGATTTCAGTTTAATATATTATACTGTGGTTGTTATTACTGTTTTTTCCTGAACATCCATGGGATTCAATGTCGTGACCTTTGTTGGCATGAAAATGGGTTTAACTATTAGTTTTTTATTGTATGTGTTGTCTATGCATAATAGTTAGATGGGAAAGAGTGATTTTTATGGGATGTGATCATAATAGTTTTAATTAGTATTTTGGATTTTTATATGTGTGAACAAAGTTTAGATATGGGACCACATGGATGGTCATGATTGTTAATTTTTAGTGGTTATATCATATCTTAAAACATTTAGCATCATATCATCATAACCACAATCCAAAATATCACTGAAAGATAGACAAGCACAAGCACACAAAAAGAACACAAATATTTATCCTGGGAAAACCCTAATGGGAAAAACCCAGCAAAAGCTTCTTCAATATAGATGCCACAAAAAGTTAGAAGGTAAAACCCAAAATACTGATCCTCCTTCTTCTCCAGCTATAGCTCTTTCTCTCTCTCTCTCTCTCATGCGCTACACAAGTGAGTGTGTGTCTCTCAAATGAGGAGCGGCACACTTCTATTTATATTATTCAGTTCATTTAATATTAGACTCAGCTATGTAGGCTCGAGTAATCCTAATTCATTTATGTAGGCTCAAGTAACCACAACCGGGGTACTAATGACCTGACATACAATGGAGGGGAATTCCTCATGAATTTAGGTAATTATGCTGATAGGAACATCGGGGTATAAATTAATACAAGTAATTCTCCCAATAGGAACATCGGGGATAACAAAATATATTTAGAATATTCTTCGAAGTTACAATAATTCAACACTCCCCCTTAAAGAGAAGAATATTCTACAACATCATCAACAACAACAACAATAGGAGAAGGAAGGCATCGTCAATATCATCATTAGGGTGATACATCTATAAATCATTGGAAGCTTTTCATCATATTCAACATATAGTATTCATCTTCAAAATTCAATGGCAACAACACTTTGATCTATTGATCGACACCATCATCATCAACATTTTAATCTTTTCAATCAGCAATCATCATCATCAACAATACTTTGAGCAACATCATCGGCAATACTTTGATCTCTCAATCAGCAACATCATCATCGTCAACAACATCATCGTCAACACTTTGATCTCTTGATCAACAACATCATCATCATCAACAACATCATCATCAATACATTGATATTTTGATTAAACAACATCATCGTCATCAACTTTGATCTTTCGATCAGACACCATCATTATCATCATCATCATACTTTGACTTTTCGATCAGCAACATCATCATTGTCATCAACAATAATTTGATCTTTCGATTAACAATATCATCATCATCATACTCTAAACTTTTGATCATCATCATCATCATCATCATCATATTCTAAACTTTTGATTAGCAACGTCATCATCATCACATTCTAATCTTTCAATCAACAATCATTATCAGCATCATACTTTTCTCTTTCAATTAGCAACATCATCATAATCACATTCTGATATTTTGATCAGCAATCATCATCATCATATTCTAATCTTTTGATTAGTAACATCATCATCATCACACTCTCATCTTTTGATCAGGAACATCATCATCATCACACTCTAATATTTTGATCAGGAACATCATTAGCAGCAGCAACAACTTGCAATCCACAATACAATGACGAAAGTATTTCGATCACTTTTGGACTTAAAGTCTAGGGATGATGCAATCCCACCACATTCTCAATAGCCGAAGTCACTATATTCAATTATAGGATAATCACTCCCTATCACTTTAGGACTAAGTCCAAGGATGATGAAATCCTACCACATTCTCGAGTACCGAATTCACCGGATCTCTTGTTAACAAAAGTTCAAGGATGATACAATTCGACCACGTTCTCGAGTACCAAAGTCACTAGATCCATTCTGAACCGAAGTTCAAGGACGATACAATCCTACCACGTTCTCGAGTACCGAAGTCACCGGATCCATTCTAAACTGAAGTTCAAGGATAATACAATCCTACCACGTTATCGAGTACCGAAATCACTGGATTCGTTCTATACCAAATTTCAAGGATGATACAATAATACCACATTCTCGAGGACCGAAGCCATTGGATATGTTCTGAACCAAAGTTCAAGGATGATACAATCCCACCATATTCTCAAGGACCAAAGTCACTATATTTGTTCTAGATAGATGTCCCAAGATGATACAATCCCTCCACATTCTCGAGGACTAAAGTCACCGGATCCGCTCTGGACAAATTTTCTGGGATGATACAATCCCTCCTCATTCTCAAGGACTGAAGCCATCGAATCAATTTAGGACAAGTGTCTAGGGATGATACAATCCCACTGCAACATCACTGCTCCTACTTTGTAGGAAGGTCTTTTCAAACAACACCAATCTTGTCTCGAAGGTGTTCAAACTTTACCCGAGATAGAGGCTTCATCAACTCATCAGTGTTGAATTATCATATTGTAACATCATCATCTGTATATTTAGCATAGAAATGCTGAATCACCATCATCTGTGTTTACAGTATGTAAATGCCGAAACATCATCTATATCTTCAGTATGGGAATACTAAAACATCATCATCTATAGCTTATCTTGAATGTAGAAATTCTGGATTTCTATGTGCTTTGATGGAGCACTGGGTTCTCTGTCATCTTGATACAACTCTTGTTATCACATAGAATCTTAGTTGTATCCATCTCCAGATTAAAGAGACCTGACATCAGATTCTGAATCCATATGGATTCACAACTAGCAGAGCAAGCTGCTATGTATTCTACTTCCGCCATGCTAAAAGCAATACTGGAATGTTTCCTACTAAACCATGAAATCATAGCAGACCCCACACAAAAGCATCCACCTGAAGTGCTTTTCCTATGTGAGACACTTCCATCCCAATCTCCATCTATATAGCCATACAATCTATAATCATGGTTTCAATCATAGTATAGACCAAATTCTATAGTCCCTTTCAGACATCTCATCACATGTTTTGCAGCTATTAAGTGAACACGTCTAGGTTGAACTAGATAAGTTTTTCACAACAAAATAAATATCTGGTCTGGTCTTTATTAAATTCATCAACGACCCAATAATATTTCTATATTGAGCCACATCCACTACCTCTGAAGGGTCATCAGCTAAGAACTTCAAGTTGGAATCCATCGGTGTGGCCATAGCTTTACATTCCAACATATCAAATATTTTCAAAATTTTCCACTACATAAAAAATAGATAATCCACATACAGCAATAGTATGCCCGGTTCATCTTCTATAACCTTGAAGTAAAGGTTAGGGTCAGCTTTACTCTTGGTAAAGCCCAATCTCATCAGGAAACTATCTATCCTTCCATACCAAGATTTGAGAGCTTGCTTCAGGCCATACAGAGCCTTCTTCAACTTGCATACATGGCTCCGTCTATATTCAACTTCAAATCCTTGTGACTATTCGATGTAAAACTCTTCCTCAATCATATCATTAAGGAAGGCTTGTCTTTACATCCATCTCGTGTATATCCCACTTCATCATGGAAGCAGGTACCATGATAGTTCTGAAGGAAGTGTACCTTACTTCCTGGAGCAAGTGTCTCTTCAGAATTAATTCCCTCTTTCTTAGAGGAACCTCTAGCCACATGTCTTCCCTTACTTCTATCAACAGCATATTTTATCTTACAAATCCATTTGGAAGATACCACATTCTCTCTTTCTGGTTTGAGTACTATATCCCAAGCATCATTCTAGTATTCTTACATCATAGCATATTCAATGAGTTCTTCTTGTTAGGTCATTAACATATCCTAGTCTTCTTTATTCAACCTTCAAGGTTGAAACCCACTTTACTGTTGGTAAAGTCTCGATCCATTAAGAAGTTTTCCATCATGTCATACCATGTAGAACTCATAGATCTTCTGTAGTCACTCCCCGTGAAATGGAGCATCAACTTCCCTATTCATTCTATACAGGTGGTTCTCTGTTTGATATATACTTCTAGTGGGTCTAGTAAATAGAGTATGTCATGTCATAGTCTATTCATACTGAGGCAAACCATGAACCTTGCTTTGTACACTTGTTCTGGTAGGTCCTATTGAGGCCTGGAAATTCACAGGTGGCAACAGTAAGGGATTCTCCCCAATCAACGTTCCCAACTAGCCCGTTGACTGTTTGGTGTAGGGAATCCGTCCGGTTTGTGGTCCGGCTATCGTAGGTCAAAATAACAAAAGGGTTTACCGGTTGTGGCACGGTCCACCAGAATTTGTATGTTTTAACTTAAGAATGATATGCAAGAATCTAACTAAACATGCAGGGTGGTGAAGTATGCGGGGAGCATTCATAGTGTGATGCGCAGGTTCTTACCAATCGTCTTAGGCTCACCAGCACCTAAATCACACATGCATGTATGCACTAACCTATCTATCTATCTATTTATACCTAATTATCCCCGAGGAGCCAACTTATTTTTAATATATGTGAGTAATGCTGATGTGCACACATAATAAAAGCAATTACAGATAGCTGACATTTACTTTTACAAACATGAACAATGAAAGATATTTCCACAACCAGATAACTAATTATTTCATGAGAAGCATGCATTACTCATGGTGGTTATTTCATAAAAATAAATCATAAATCATTTAAACAAGACATAGGTCATAAGTTAGAACGATCTCACGATTCATGGACACAATGCCGAAAAACAAAGTAGTTCATCTTTCAACTATCCATGGCAAAACCTTTGAAATCCCACCGGTCTTCTTTCAACAGGAAAACTGTAAATCTTTATTGCAAAAGGAAATAGTTCTTCTTACAATACATCATCTAGTATTACTGGGGAAAAAAGCCCCTTTTGCTTCTACGCTTCCTACTTTTATACAAAAAGTCAAAATGGTTGAGCTACCCAAAGTGACCTTTGGGCTTCCCAACCTTTTGCTTTCCCAATGCTTCATTTCTCAAAACTTTTACAAAAATATTACATTAATAAAAGTTGACCGGTCCTCTATGAGGAGGATCCTGCTTGGTTTTCAAAGAATTTTTTCCACGCTGCTGCTTCAGCAGCGAGGCCTTCAAAAGCACATGGCTCTAGGAACAGGATGTTAATTTCAAGCTTGTCAACTTGGTTCCTGATGGCCTCGATCCTTGCTGGGCTCAACCGAAGCTGGTCTTCTAGAATTTGTATGCTAATGGCTGCGTGGCCCACCTCATTCTTCAGTACTATGGCATCAATGGATTGAATCTGCTGCATCTTGGCCTCTACGTCTTGATGTCTTTTCTGCAATACTTCCACAAAGGTCTCATGATCTGATAACTCTTCAAACCTAAGCTCAGCCTCTATCTGGCAGTGGTTGTAAGGATTGAGGAACCTTTTAAAATACTCCGAGCATGCTACCTGTGTCCTCTTGACAGTCTTCTTAAAGTCTTCAGCAGTGCTGATGGAAAACTCTACCAGGTCATGATCTCTCTTGAGGGTTTGATGATATTTGGCTGGTAGTTCTCCTGGAATCTCAGCATCATCTTCTAGTCTTTCCGTTCTGGCATTCAAGACCTCAAGAACATCTTGGGACCTGTCTACGAAATAGGAGGAAGTTTCTATGATTTCCTCTAACCTGCTGTCCATCTAAAGAACTTTGCATCTTTCTTCTTCCAAAGCAGTCTGCAGCTGTAGCATTTTAGCCTTTTGCGCTAGGATATTTTCTTTAAACGGATGTAGATCGACTTGCTGTTCCTTTGCTGTCTCCAGTTCAGTAGCAAGAGAAACTAGCTGCTCTTTCAGTCCTTGGGTTTATGCAGTATTGGATTCATAGATAATATACTGCTGCGCCTCTAGGTATTCCACTTTTTCCCTCAACTGTTCCTTCTCATTTTTTGGATCTTGGACTTCCCATTGTACATTTTCTAGAGCCTCTTGTGCTTCTCCCTTGGTTTGTATCTCCACTTGCAGGGCATGGACTTCACCTTTTGAGGATTCCAGTTCCCTCTGCATGTGCTCATATTTCCTCTTAAGCCTATTACCTTCATCTCTTTCTTGTCTCAGTGTATCTTTTAGCTGAGCAGAGTTCTTCTTTACTGACTCTAGTTCAATCATCACCCTGTTTATGTTGTCCTTGGATGCATCAATCATGGCAGCCCCGGCTCTTCTCATGAACCTAGGATCCTTGTCCGTTCCGAGCATGATAGCGGTATCTGTGACCATCTTCCCTGATAGATCTTTTGCTTCCACCTTCTTTTCCGTCCTCCTCATTATTCTTTTGGTGGCCTTGTCATAATAGACAATGCTGAAGTCGGGGACTGCCTCTCCTTTTTTCTAAGTGAAAGGTATTAACTGAAGCGTAGGGGTCACCAGGGTGCTAGTAGCAGGTACTTGAAGGACTTGTACTTCTAGGTTTCCTTCTTCCTGGGTCTACCTTGCTGGAGCTTCAAAAGCTGATTGTTGTATTAACTTTATTTTCTTAGCCTCTTGCTTTCGAAGCTCTTCATCCAGCTTTCTTTTTTCTTCTTCGGCTGCCAGTCTAGCTGCTTCTTCAGCCTCTTTGGATGCTTCTTGTGCCACTCTCAGCTGCTTCTTGGGCAGCTTTCCTCTTTTCTTCTTCTCCTTTCTGCAGCCATTCTATCGCTTCTTGTTCTAGATTTTGGGCCTTTTCCTGTCTTTTCTTGGCCTCCTCTTCAGCTCTGGATTGCTCAGCTTTGTCTTGCTCTGCCCCTTTTCCACCTTTGGTGGGGTACTTTGGTTTGAACCTTCTGCTGAGTGCCGTCATGTTTGGAGCTCTCCGAAAAATAGATTCATCCTTATCATAATGATGGGTATATTCAAAGAACACTTTATGATTCTTGCAGTGCTCAGCCACCTTACCATGAGTGTCATTGCGCCAGAAAGGCATTTCCCCAAAATGGAACTTCCCTAGTTCCTCTATGAATTCGGTAGCTTGCTTCACATTGGTGAATCTGCAGCTACCTAACTTGAAAGGTAAAGGGGGATATGCAGCCTTCTTATGCTGGAACAGGAAATGACCAACTCCATCAATGAACACTTGTCTGACCGCCTCTTTATGGATTATATAATCCGTGGCATACTTTGGCTGCAGATAAGGTGTCTTCGAGCCTCCATACATTCTAAGATACATACCATTGTCTGTCAAGAAATAATCTCCATACTCTTCTATTACCTACATAGCATCTTCCGACATGCAGTCACATTCCTTCCGGAAGATAAGCTTGTATAGTGGCATAATGAAATGCTCACATAATTCTCTGTAATAACTGTGGTACTGATGAGCCCATAGTGGTTTGTAAGCTGCATATACAGGCATTCTTTCCCTATCCCAGGCACACTTGAGACTGGGGAAAGGCTGGTTTCATAGTATGCAGTCTATCAAAATGGAACTCATATAGAATTCAGATTTTTTCTGTGCTTCTCCTCCTCCCAAGGCTGCAGTAACGCAAGAAGAGAGACTACTTGATACTAGGCTGGCCCAGTTGAAGACTATTCCTTGGGTCGCCACATGGAACATAATGGGGACCCATTCAAATTTGAAGAGTCTGCCACTGGCTCTAACAAAGATCCTGTTTAGCATCAGAGCTACAAATCGGTAAGGAGCTCTTAAGCTCGCTGTATCGTAATCCTCGGTTTCCCTATGTCGATAGAGCTTTCCTGGCAAGAGCATTCTCTTTAGCGTTTCCACTAAATCCATCCTGAGATTATCCAACCATTCATTTGACAGGAAAATTTGAGGCTCTGGCAGGTGGTAAGCCAGTGCCACATATCCTGGGCTAAATGCAGCATAGCCCTGACCCTCGACATTTCCAATAAGCATTGTGTTGCTGTTTGTGTGGGGCAGAATCCATCTCATAACATCAGAGCATGGGAACAGCTCTGGTCTGGTAGCCACCTTCATGATGGCAGATTTCTCTATGTTGGCATAAATGGGCTCCTCTTTGAGACCCATGTCTGGGACTTCCCTGCGGGAAATCAATCTGTATATCTCATCCCATTTATACTCAGGCTCAACACCCGAGACACATTGGGTGTCCTCATATATATATTTTGTCTGTGTGACGACCTCTATTGCTGATTGTTCTTCGACCATAGGGGCCTTCTTTTTCTGCCTTTTGGACATTGTAAGTTCTTCCTGCCATGTATAACATTATGACATTAAGCAATCCGAATTTGTGAACATTGTGCAGTAGTTTATTCTTTCTCAAGTGTATCATGGCTGTAATGAAATTAAGACATAAGCCCTTCAAGCTGAAGAATTGAACTAGTATGCAATACTGTGCAATGTACTATTATCCCATGTTAATGTGCAAGCAAGAAAAGAAACCAAGACATGTATGCACAACCTAGCCATGTCCTGACTATCAGAACTACCAGCACGAAATAGACTTAGTCCACTACTGCAATATAATGAGCAATGCCCTTCTGCAGTATGATACTAAAATTTGATCACATAGTTTGGCTGGCATTAAATCTACATTATTTCACAGTATACCACTTCTCCCATGAAAACAAGTCATAAAGCACAAGAATAAATCTTAAATGCAAGGTGCAAATGTAACTGTCCACAATTCATCAATGTGATCTATCGCATTATAAACGAAAGGAAGACAGGAGGGGAAGAACATCAAGAATATGCTAGCTGCCTAGGCTTTCTTCACCAAACATTTTGACCAAAATGATGCTCGCAGAAGCTAATTACATCAATTCGACAATATGATATGGGCATTGGCATCGATTTTCTGCACATGGCGCTCTCACCAGAGCCACTATCCACGACATCCTCAAATTGCAAACACTTTAGCGACACAGCCCTCATAAACACCTAGGGTTTCAGACAGCCGATATTGACGGACTGCACGGGACGGCGCGGGCGAAAAGTCGGGGTTCGAAACCAGGTAAATGTGAAAAAACGCCAGTGGAGGAAACATTCGACCTCAAGAAAACCACCGCAAAAACTCTCTGGGCTTCATCATCATAAGGAAAACCAGATGCAGGCGGCATAACGGTAGCCTGCACTTTGCCTTCATACACTGCGCGAGGCGAAATAATACAGCCGGGGTCAAAAGATAATACGCAAGCTTTAAAAATAAAAAAAAACGTCCCTCCTAGCCACAAACAGTTAACCTAATGGCAAATCTCAATGCGGGTGCATAATGCCGGGCGGGCAAGGAAAATGACTACGGCACCTAAAATGGCGGCCAACCCTTGTACGTCTGTAAAACGGGGATTTCCTCAAACATCTAACCGTAGCATAAAAAACTTCAAAGGAACAAAGCATGGCAAGAATGGCCTACTTGGTAACGACTTGAAGCTGATGGGGCGAGGACGGTTGAGCTTCCAATTGACACCTGGACACAAATACCAGCATGATAGCCCACGGGGGTAGAGGAATCGAGAGCGCAGAGAGGAAAACGATAGCTCGGGCCCAAAACAACAATAGAAAAATCCAAATCCCATCCCGGTATATATAAAAACAATCGCACGTGTGACATGACGTATCAGGCGGGAAACGGATCTGAGTCAGGCGGCGAGAACCCCAGACCTTCCGTAACGTCAGACAGTTACCATCCTCAACTCATGCACAACGCATGAAAAAATAAATAACGATGACCAGGCGCCGGCAGGGACCGAGATCGGAAGCCAACAACTCGGACTCCTCCGCAACGGCGGGATTTCGACTCAGGAGCCCAACATCTTGAGACCCTCTGTAATGGCGGACTTCCAAAATATGACACCGTCTACAATGGAGGAGGGAGCAATAGAAAAGCGCTCCGATACAAAACCGGAAGAAAACCAAAACACGCGTCGGAGTGAAAAAGAAATTCAGAACCCAAGATGGTCCACAACATCGGAGGGCAGAATTGAAGATCCGCTCACAACGACGGTCGGGGGAATACTTATCCCTTCCGATGAAGAAAACCCAAGGTGCCCACAATGGTGAAGAGTCAAACAATATCCACAATAGTCAGAGAACCGGAAATCACCCGCGACGGCGGGAGACGAAATTGGATCAACTCCCGATTCAGCAAGGCTTTGAAGGCATCCAAAAACAATGATGAGATTGATTATAGATGGGATCATTCTAAGCATTAAAGGATAAAAACAGATCTATGGATAGCAATTCAAAGTTCTTTAAAACATTCCAAAAATCCATAGACCAAAACCGAGAAGAAAAAAAAAACAACTAAATCAAAGTAGAGGAGGGTCCCAAAAAATTTTAGAATTTTGGGAAATTATTGCAGGTGCAACAATTGGCGACTACCTGGTGAACCCCAGATCTCTGAATCAACTCTCTCTCCCATCTTAAGACTGTCTGAATAAAATCGAAATCTTCTAGATGTCTGTATCCCTAAGTAAGCCAACTTATGCATTAAATAACTTAGAAGAAGCCCATCTTTTCGGGAAAAGGTAACATCAGTAATGTTTCAGGTCTGAATAACTCTTTTGAGGCCAAATGGATGAGGTTTATTTTACCTACCCTTTGGTAGTTACAGCCTAGACACCACAGGATTGTGACAGAGAGTAACAGCATTATCCTTTTGTTCCTCATTCCCATGCCAATTTGCACTTTTGTGACTTCTGAATTTCAGTTCCTTTTGATATGAGTCTTCCTGCAGGCCTTTCTTATTGAATTGTAATTCAGGATCCTCTATCCCATAGTGTCCTTTTGTGTGAACACTATACTTTGTAATTCAGTTCATGGACAGAGAGGATCTTGTGGCCATTTGGTACTTTATGCTTTGAGATTAATGCTTTTTCGAGCTTTGCTTTGATATGTCTTGTTTCTTTCAGGAGCTTTGACTCTTAATATCTTTTGGCCTTTTCTTAATTTATGGCTTGGGATCATTTATATATGATAAAATGTTCCACTTTGCTTCCTTTCCGTGAGTCTTTTGCTATCACTCCCTTGGGTGTTTAAGATGTGAAATAGATGGAGCCTCGAAATAGTACTTCAGATCTTTTCCACTTCTGAGTTATTTACAGGGGTTAAGTGAGACTTCAATAAATGCATGCTAGTTAGGAATACAGTTACTAGAAGACATTCGTATATTTTAAAACATAGTCTCTCACTCAATATTTTAGTTAATAAAGAACCCTGATGTTTCCATTGCGACCAAAGTTTGCCTCTTTATTCAAAATCAACAGAAAAATAGCAAAGCACTACACCAAAAGAAAAGAAACATCAACAAAGCAAATGACCCAAAGAAAGAAAAACATCAAAGCATTAAAGCGAGAAAACTAGGATCTAGTATTAAAAAAACAAAACAATTTATTTATGTACAACAAGAGAAAGAAAACAAAAAATTTGCCCACTCCTGAAAATCTTTAAAACGTAGAGAGCTAAGGAATGGGCTGGGTTCTAGACTCAAGTTATCTATCCATGGTATAACTGTGTTGTTATTGAAATGGAACCCATGTCTAGTATCCTGCAGTCATCACTTTCAGCCTGAGGGAGTTGAAGGAGTTCAGGTTGAGTGTCCATCATAGAACTGACCCCTTTTGAAGAATGATGTCTTAGCTTAAGCTCAGTCAGTTAGTTTCCCAATATAGAATCAGCAGAGTCATTTCCTTCTCCTAACTTAGTGACAGTATGCTTCATGTATGGTTCTCTCAGGATTTTTATTGGATTTGGGGTACCCTTGAGAGGTAACAACAAGTGAGACCAATTTGAAGCAAAATAACCTTTCAACCTAGCAGCCCAATCTCGGTTAAGAATGAGCCCATATCCCCTTGGTATGTCAGCCACCATAATATCAAGGAATTGACATATTTTGTTGTTTGCAGCCAAACGAATGAGGACATTCTTCATTTCTCCCACCACCTTGACACCTGTGCGGTCTAATTGCGTTACTTCACGAGGTGTGGACTCTAGCCGTCCGTTAATCCTTTTACAAATCTCAAGAGGCATCACATTCACTGTTGCTCCAGATTCCATCAAGCAGTTATGCACATTATAATTCAATATTTCTAGAGTCAAAAGGAAAGGCGGGGTGTCAAGGTTTTCTTTCCAGCCTGGTTCTTGGTGTTGTTCTCCTAGCTGGTTATGAGTAGGTATATCCTTGGTTAAATCATGAGTTTCATCAAAGTTTTTTCCACTGACCCCCGTCTGTTCTTCTACAGGTTTGACAGCATTTGTGACTGGATTGGTCCTCTGGTTGGGGTTATTATTCTTAAGCTTTTTGCCTTCATCCGATACCTTAACATTTTCCTGTACATTGTTAATTTTAGACATCATTTCATTGTCTAGGCCTATGACACTTATGTCTTTAGCATTTGTAGCTGTGCATTCAGACTTAGGAGAATTATTTTCATTGTTAAACAGTGAAAGACCATTCCATGAAAACATAGTATCATCCTTAGGCTTTCTTATAATCTGTTTCTCCATTTCCTCCTCACCGTTGTCCTTGATCAATTTAGGATCCAACAATTTGTTCATCACCAATGTCATTAAATGAAACCATTGAGGACACTTCTTCTCAGAATGAGGTTGTTGGTGAAAGGTACAGAAATTATCCCCTCCCACTTCTGTGATATTTATTGATGCTGAATTGGAAGGAGGAACCTACCATTGGTCGTTATTTTCTCTTTTCGGATAGTGAAGCCTATCAGATTTCTGAATGTCTCTTTCCCTTTCCATATCTATTATTCGGTTGGATAATTTCTGGAGCATTTTCATCATTCCTTGGTAATCATGTGGTTGATCTTCTCTAGGTTTAGACAGCAGTGAGATTCTTTTGGCAGCAATCTTGTCTTCAAGTGAATCTGGATAATCTTCTACACTCTCACTTTCAGCCTCTACCTTTTCAGCCTCCTCATAAGTCTCTACCAAGGTAGGCTTGGGTTTCATCTTGGCAAACAAGGCCAGCTCAGGCCCTAGGGCTGAAGTGTAATACTCAATTAAAACTTTGTCTCAAGGTCTGTCAATTACGGAAAAGTTTTTTAGGTACAATGAAAACCTCTAAGTGAAACTATGTACTTTTTCATTTTTTTCTTTTCTTAACCGACCAAGACCTTTCATCAATGAGGCGTGCATTTTTTGAGTTGTATATTTACTTCTGAAAAACTTTTCAAAAGTATCCCAGTTAGGAATGGAGTTTACAGACAAACTAAAATACCAAGAAGCTGCTGCTCCTTTCAGAGTGTGGGGGAACAGTCTACATACCACGTCTTCATATTCTCCAGCCCTTAGCCCTTCTAATGCTAGGTAGAAGCTTTGGAGGTGATCATCTACAGCAGTCCCTTCCTCCGGGTCAAAATTAGGCAGGAGCTTGTCAAAGGCTTGAGGTAGATTATGCAAAGGAGGCGTTAAGTTCAGAGGGGACCTAGCTCTCCATGCCGACAGAGGATTGGGTTGATTACCAGCCATGATCAAACGGTGAACAAATAAACCACTGGGAACCACAATCCTTCAAGGATGGTACTGAAATCTGTGAATTCTTGAGTTAGGTTGTAAGCTTCAAAACATCTGCTGGTAGGATATTCTTAGGGAATTAAGTTCCACGGCCAGCCATCTACTGGCGGCCCTCCTTCTAGCGCCAGAACTGTTGAGGCCTGGAAATTTGTAGGCGAAAACAGTAAGGGATTCTCCCCAATCAACGTTCCCAACTAGCCCGTTGACTGCTTGCTGTAGGGAATCCATCCGGTTTGCGGTCCGGCTACTGTAGGTCAAAATAACAAAAGGGTTTACCGGTTGCGGCCCGGTCCACGGGAATTTGTATTTTTTAACTTAAGAATGATATGCAAGAATCTAACTAAACATGCAGGGTGGTGAAGGATGCGGGGAGTAGTCACAATGTGATGCGCAGGTTCTTACCTATCGTCTTAGGCTCACCAGCACCTGAATCACACATGCATCTATGCACTGACCTATCTATCTATCTATCTATACGTAATTATCCCCGAGGAGCCAACTTATTTTTAATATATGTGAGTAATGCTGATGCGCACACATAATAAAAGCAATTACAGATAGCTGTCATTTAATTTTACAAACATGAACAATGAAAGATATTTCCACAACTAGATAACTAATTATTTCATGAGAAGCATGCATTACTCATGGTGGTTATTTCATAAAAATAAATCAGAAATCATTTAAACAAGAAATAGGTCATAAGTTAGAACGATCTCACGATTCATGGACACAATGCCGAAAAACAAAGTAGTTCATCTTTCAACTATCCATGGAAAAACCTTTGAAATCCCACCGATCTTCTTTCAACAGGAAAACTGTAAATATTTATTGCAAAAGGAAATAGTTCTTCTTACAATACATCATCTAGTCTTACTGGGGAAAAAATCCCCTTTTGCTTCTACGCTTCCTACTTTTATACAAAAAGTCAAAATGGTTGAGCTGCCCAAAGTGACCTTTGGGCTTCCCAACCTTTTGCTTTCCCAACGCTTCATTTCTCAAAACTTTTACAAAAATATTACATTAATAAAAGTTGACCGGTCCTCTATGAGGAGGATCCTGCTTGGTTTTCAAAGAATTTTTTCCACGCTGCTGCTTCAGCAGCGAGGCCTTCAAAAACGCATGGCTCTAGGAACTAGATGTTAATTTCAAACTTTTCAACTTAGTTCCTGATGGCCTCGATCCTTGCTGGGCTCAACTGAAGCTGGTCTTCTAGAATTTGTATGCTAATGGCTATGTGGCCCACCTCGTTCTTCAGTACTATGGCATCAATGGATTGAATCTGCTACGTCTTGGCCTCTGCATCTTGATGTCTTTTCTGCAATACTTCCACAAAGGTCTCATGATCCGGGAACTCTTCAAACCTAAGCTCAGCCTCTGTTTGGCAGTGGTTGTAAGCATTGACGAACCTTTTAAAATACTCTGAGCATGCTACCTGTGTCCTCTTGATAGTCTTCTTAAAGTCTTCAGCAGTGCTGATGGCAAACTCTACCAGGTCATGATCTCTCTTGAGGGTTTGATGATCTTTGGTTAGTAGTTCTCCTGGAATCTCAGCATCATCTTCTGGTCTTTCCATTCTGGCGTTCAAGACCTCAACAACATCTTGGGACCTGTCTACGAAATAGGAGGAATTTTCTATGATATCCTCTAACCTGCTATCCATTTGAAGAACTTTGCATCTTTCTTCTTCCAAAGCAGTCTACAGCTGCATCATTTTAGCATTTTGCGCTAGGATATATTATTTAAATGGCTGCAGATCGACTTGTTGTTCCTTTCTTGCCTCCATTTCAGCAGTCATAGAAGCCGGCTTCTCTTTCAGTCCTTGGGTGTATGCATTATTGGATTCATAGATAATATACTGCTGCGCCTCTAGGTCTTCCACTTTTTCCCTCAACTGTTCCTTCTCATTTTTCAGATCTTGGAATTCCCATTGTACATTTTCTAGAGCCTCTTGTGCTGCTCCCTTGGTTTGTATCTCCACCTGCAGGGCATGGACTTCACCTTTTGAGGATTCTAGTTCCCTCTGCATGTGCTCATATTTAGTCTTGAGCCTATTACCTTCATCTCTTTCTTGTCTCAGTGTATCTTTTAGCTGAGCAGAGTTCTTCTTTACTGACTCTAGTTCAATCATCACCGTGTTTATGTTGTCCTCGAATGAATCAATCATGGCAGCCCCGGCTCTTATCGTGAACCTAGGATCCTTGTTCGTTCCTAGCATGACAGCGGTATCTGTGACCATCTTCCCTGATAGATCTTTTGCTTCCACCTTCTTTTCCGTCCTCCTCATTATTCTTTTGGTGGCCCTGTCATAATAGACAGTGCTGAAGTCGGGGACTTCCTCTCCTTTTTTCTGAGTGAAAGGTATTAATTGAAGCATAGGGGTCATGAGGGTGCTAGCAGTAGGTACTTGAAGGACTTGTACTTCTGGGTTTCCTTCTTCCTGGGTCTGCTCTGCTAGAGCTTCGAAAGCTGATTGTTGTATTAACTTTATTTTCTCAGCCTCTTGCTTTTGAAGCTCTTCATCCAGCTTTCTTTTTGCTTCTTCGACTGCAAGTCTAGCTACTTCTTCAGCCTCTTTGGCTGCTTCTTGTGCTTTCTCAGCTGCTTCTTGGGAAGCTTTCCTCTTTTCTTCTTCTCCTTTCTGCAGCCATTTTGCAGCTTCTTGTTCTAGCTTTTGGGCCTCTTCTTGTCTTTTCTTGGCCTCCTCTTCAGCTTTGGCCTGCTCAGCTTTGGCTTGCTCTGCCCCTTTTCCACCTTTGGTGGGGTACTTTGGTTTGAACCTTCTGCTGAGTGGCGTCATGTTTGGAGCTCTCTGAAAAACAAATTCATCCTTATCATAATGATGGGTATATTCAAAGAACACTTTATGATTCTTGCAGTTCTCAGCCACCTTACCATGAGTGTCATTGCGCCGGAAAGGCATTTCCCCAAAATGGAACTTCCCTAGTTCCTCTATGAATTCGGCAGCTTGCTTCACATTGGCGAATCTGCAGCTACCTAACTTGAAAGGTAAAGGGGGCTATGCAGCCTTCTTATGCTGGAACAGGAAATGACCAACTCCGTCAATGAACACTTGTCTGACCACCTCTTTATGGATTATATAATCCGTGGAATACTTTGGTAACAGATAAGGTGTCTTCGAGCCTCCATACATTCTAAGATACATACCATTGTCTGTCAAGAAATAATCTCCATACTCTTCTATTACCTGCATAGCATCTTCCGACATGCCGTCACATTCCTTCTGGAAGATAAGCTTGTATAGTGGCATAATGAAATGCTCACATACTTCTCTGTAATAACTGTGATACTAATGATCCCACAGTGGTTTGTAAGCTGCATATACAGGCATTCTTTCCCTATCCCAGGCACACTTGAGACCGGGGAAAGGCTGGTTGCATAGTATGTAGTCTATCAAAATGGAACTCATATAGAATTTAGATTTTTTCTAGGCTTCTCCTCCTCCCAAGGCTGCAGCTATGCAAGAAGAGAGACTACGTGATACTAGGCTGGCCTGGTTGAAGACTGTTCCTTGGGTCGCCACATGGAACATAATGGGGAGCCATTCAAATTTGAAGAGTCTGCCACTGGCTCTACCAAAGATCCTGTTTAGCATCAGAGCTACAAATCGGTAAGGAGCTCTTAAGTTCGCTATATCATAATCCTCGGTTGCCCTGCGTCGATAGAGCTTTCCTGGAAAGAGCATTCTCTTCAGGGTTTCCACTAAATCCATCCTGAGGTTATCCAACCAGTCGTTTGACATGAAAATTTGAGGCTCTAGCAGGTGGTAAGCCAGTGCCACATATCCTGGGCTAAATGCAGCATAGCCCTGACCTTCGACATTTCCTATAAGCATTGTGTTGTTGTTTGTGTGGGGTAGAATCCATATCATAACATCAAAGCATGGGAACAACTCTGGTCTGGTATCCACCTTCATGATGGCGTATTTCTCTATGTTGGCATAAATGGGCTCCTCTTCGAGACCCATGTCTGGGACTTCCCTGCGGGAAATCAATCTGTATATCTCATCCCATTTATACTCAGGCTCAACACCCGAGACACATTGGGTGTCCTCATATATATATTCTATCTGTGTGACGACCTCTATTGCTGATTGTTCTTCGACCATAGGGGCCTTCTTTTTCTGCCTTTTGGACATTGTAAGTTCTTCCTGCCATGTATAACATTATGACATTAAGTAATCCGAATTTGTGAACATTGTGCAGCAGTTTATTCTTTCTCAAGTGTATCATGGCTGTAATGAAATTAAGACATAAGCCCTTCAAGCTGAAGAATTGAACTAGTATGCAATACTGTGCAATGTGCTATTATCCTATGTTAATGTGCAAGCAAGAAAAGAAACCAACACATGTATGCACAACCTAGCCATGTCCTGACTATCATAACTACCAGCACGAAATAGACTTAGTCCACTACTGCAATATAATGAGCAATGCCCTTCTGCTGTATGATACTAAAATTTGATCGCATAATTTGGCTGGCATTAAATCTACATTATTTCACAGTATACCACTTCTCCCATGAAAACAAGTCATAAAGCACAAGAATAAATCTTAAATGCAAGGTGCAAATGTAACTGTCCATAATTCATCAATGTGATCTATCGCATTACAAACGAAAGGAAGATAGGAGGGGAAGAACATCAAGATTATGCTAGCTGCCTGGGCTTTCTTCACCAAACATTTCAACCAAAATGATGCTCGCAGAAGCTAATTACATCAATTCGACAATATGCTGTGGGAATTGGCATCGATTTTATGCACACGGCGCTCTCACCAGAGCCACTATCCATGACATCCTCAAATTGCAAACACTTTAGCGACACAACCCTCATAAACACCTAGGGTTTCAGACAACCGAGATTGATGGACTGCACGAGACGGCGTGGGCAAAAAGTCGGGGTTCGAAACCAGGTAAATGGGAAAAAACGCCAGTGGAGGAAACATTCGACCCCAAGAAAACCACCGCAAAACCTCTCTGGGCTTCATCATCGTAAGGAAAACCAAATGCAGGCGGCATAACAGCCGCCTGCACCTTGCCTTCATACACTGCGCGAGGAAAAATAATACAGTCGCGGTCAAAAGATAATACGCAGGCTTTAAAAAAGAAAACAAAACGCCCCTCCTAGCCGCAAACAGTTAACCTAACAGCAAATCTCAACGCGGGTGCATAACACCGGGCGGGCAAGGAAAACGACTACGGCACCTAAAACGACGGCGAACCCTTGTACGTCTGTAAAATGGGGCTTTCCTCAAACATCTAACCGCAGCATAAAAACTTGAAGATGGTCCACAACGTCGGAGGGCAGAATCGAAGATCCGCCCACAACGGCGGTTGGGGGAATACTTATCCCTTTCGATGAAGAAAACCCAAGGCGCCCACAATGGTGAAGAGTCAAACAATATTCGTAACAGTCAGAGAACCGGAAATCATCCGCGACGGTAGGAGACGAAATTGGATCAACTCCCGATTCAGCAAGGCTTTGAAGGTATCCAAAAACAATGATGAGCTTGATTATAGATGGGATCATTCTAAGCATTAAAGGAGAAAAACAGATCTATGGATAGCAATTCGAAGTGCTGTAAAACATTCCGAAATTCCATAGACCAAAACCGAGAAGAAAAAAAAAAACCAACTAAATCAAAGTAGAGGAGGGTCCTAAAATTTTTAGAATTTTGGGAAATTGTTGCAGGTGCAACAGGTCCATATGGAAGATACTAGGGACTTCCCTTTAGGTCTTGAAACCATATCGTAGACATCATTCGCCATGATCAACTGTTGCTCTTTGATCATAGCTTCTTTCATAGCTAGAAAGGTTAGCATTAATGATGTCACCCAACTATGTTACACAACTAGAGTGTGTATGAGGCCTCTTACTTTGGTTTGGAAGTCTCACCATTCTTTTCTTCATCTTGAGTTATATCTCCTAACCATGGTGGTATTCATCCTTTGAGGTGGATCTACCGCTTGCTGAAGATCTTTCTTTCGTCACGGTGTCTCTAACCCTGGGATCTTTAGATTCATGTTTATTGGAGTGAATCTTGAATTGTCATCACTTGTTCTTCGGAACAAGTCTCATCATTTTTTTTTGTAGGTGGTTGTACAAGACATTTCCTATAAGTCAAATGCACTAGTTGCATGGTTAGAACCATTTCATAGAACATATGCATAACGGTGCATCATTCAACTGTTTAGCCAATACAACATTCATCCATATCTCATAGAAACTTTCTAGATGACATCATTGTTATTGTGTACTAATCCAATATCTCAGGAAGGAGGTAGCAATGGAGAGTTGTATAGCACCATGAGCTATGTACCCATTACATGCATATTAGTAGTATACTGTCATTAATGCAAACATTCTATCATGCATAACAGATCAACTAAATATAAAATAATATCATGAAATGACAATTGAATACTTATCTTTTATTCGTTTCATGGGTAGAATCCTTGATCCTTCTGCTTCATCATCTTCTTCATTCATGACATCATCATTTTTTATCTGAATGCTAAGATGGATAAGAGGTTATTCAAGAATTGAGTTCTTCATATTCCTCATCGCTTGAGGGATCTTCTTTGAATCATGAGTGCATGATCCTCAGTTGCTTCCATCTTCTCTTCTCTTATTATGAGTCAAGTTTCTTCTTTTGTAAGGCTTTAGCCTCATTTCCCTTTGGAATTGGAACCTTTCTACTTATGTAGGCATCCAATTCATTTTCTTCAAGAACAAGTGAAATACTATGCTTCGATGCTTAGAAGTTTTCAATTTCACCAAGCTTGTCATCAAGCTGAGGTGCTAGGTCATTTTGAGATGAGAACCTCAAATGTAAATGGCAAAGGATTAGATCTTACTGATTTGAGATGATTGTCCTAGTTCAGAATCTCACTGATCTAGGGTTTGTCAGAGAAATCCTAATTTTCAAAACTTGGAATATTTCAGATCTGATTGGATAGAAATATGTTCCTCCTGAAGGCGAGATAAGAAGCATATTCATTTTCCCAAAACTGTGATCAGAATTGCAAAATCTATGATGCACTAGTTTTCTTCAATTTCTTCTATAGAATTCTTCATATTGTTTCTAAGATATCTCTAAAATTACTGCTCCTCTGTGTCTAAAATTTTTGACTGGGGTAACCTTGTCTATTGTGTGTCCAACAATGCAGGCTTGAGCAGAATTGGTTTCATCAATTGGGACTTATACGCATTTTACCAAGGTAACTTATTTGACAACTATTCAGAAGATAAAACTTGTACGGACTTCCACGTGTCACTGTTTTATCTTCAAGGTCTGAAATTATTACCAGAGAACATAAATTCTATTCCCTTTCTCAAACATCTTGTGAAATTTCATTTGGACCTTTGTAGCTTGAGATATAGCGATTCTCTCTAGGTAACCTGTTTAAGGCTGAATCGTGAGAGAGGATGGAGCCCTAACTTGGAGGAATCATATATCCTAGAATATAGAGAATCTAAAGCTGAAACATTTACACAGTGTAAATCAGGAATTTATCTTCGGCCTTTAAAAGTTTTGGCTCTGGATCCTTCTCTAATATCAAGATATAGTGAATCTACCAGAACTACTAGTTTTAGTATTTTAGGGTTTTCAAACATGAAACACTAATCTTCCATAGCTGTAGTTGTAGCACTGTTTTGGCTGCACAATGAATTCTTTTAGGGTGTCTCTGATACCATGTTAATTTTTAACGGTTATATCAGATCTTAAAACATTTAACACCATAACACCATAACCATAAGCCAAAATACCACTGAAATATAGACAAGCACAACCACACAAAAAGAAAACAAATATTTATCGTGGAAAAATACTAATGGGAAAAACCCACCAAAATATTCCTCAATATAGATGCCACAAAAAGATAAAAGGTAAAACCCAAAAGATTGATCCTCCTTCTTCTCCCTCTATAGCTATTTCTCTCTCTCTCTCTCATGCGCTACACAAGTGAGTGTGTGTGTCTCAAATGAGGAGAGACACACCTCTATTTATATTCTTTTGTTCACTTAATATTAGACTGAGTTATGTAGGCTCAAGTAATCCTAATTCATTTATATAGGCTCAAGTAATCACAACTAGAGTACTAATCACCCGACTTACAAAGGTCTTTAATGATTTGTTAACTTTGTTTTATTTATAATTTTTTCTTTAGTTGATTTAAATGTATTTAGTAGATTAGCTTATAACACTATTTATAGGATTGATTATATATATATATATATATATATATATATATATATATGTATGTATGTATGTATGTATGTATGTANATGTATATGTATATAATATACATAGTTAACTTGTAGTTTTGAACTAGTTTTATTTTAAATAAATCTAAGGTAAGCCTCTGTTGACAAATGAAATATGTTAGAAGAGTAATAAAGCCTAAAGAACAAATATATTCTTAACTAGAAATCAAAACCTAGTTTATAGTAAGCATAATCCAAGTATTGAAATAATACATAAACGAGCTTAAAGGTACAAACCATGGTTATATATAGCATATCATAAAATTTGCAGTCTAAGGTTAATATTTGAGAAATGCAAACCCTAGTAGATTCAAATCAGAAAATAAATCACATAGGGTTAGAAAAGGTATTGAAATCATTTACCTAACATAATCAACAATAAATCTAGAAATTAACATAGACAGTCTAGGGCTTCATACCTGCAATTGTAGCTCTGTTAATGGCTTAACCTGCACACTCAAATAACCAGCATTAACAATTCAATGAACACCTCACCTTTGTTTGATGACCAAATCACTTGGTAACTACCACGTTTCACCCAACCATGACCCGGAACCATTCTTGTTTTAAATCCGATTCCCTCCTTTTAAATCCAATTCCCCCCAAGCTGGACTCCAACATGCAAGTACCTTAGAGCTCCTATGGTATGGTTTCCTAACTGGTATTCGATTTTGAATCAATTCCCCTTTTCCTTGAAGGAAAAAATTCTCCAAGAAATCACTTGAGAGCAAAAATAGGCAGAATAATAATTTTCCGAGATAAAAATCTGAACCCCTAAGCCTTTCTTTGGCTTGAGTATTTATAGACAGACTTTTGAGTCAAAGGGAGAGTTAAATCAAGAAAACTTAGTTTCTTGATTTAACCCTTTTTAATTACTTTGGGTAATTATTAATATTTTAACTTAAGAATTTTCTACTAGATTCTAGTTGGACTTTCATAGACATTATACTATTTATTAATATTTAATAATAAATAATAATTGATGGCGCTTCTCTTCTTTCTTTCATTTATTTATATTATTACTATATTTAATTCTTTATACATACCATGTATAAAGTTAATAATAGTATAACGCTTTGTTAACATTTGTCTTTGGGCATCATATACCATGATCCCTAGACTTAATAACACTTCTTCATTAAGCTCAAGTAGGTAGGTGGTTTAGTTCTACTAGGCTAGGCAACTCTAAACATCCTCGCATCTTGGATTTCCCTAGTATAACGTGGTAGATCTTCAGTACTTTGATGAGAATACAGAAATTTGAGGTTTCATTTAATCACTTATAAATAAGTATGATGAGATCAATATTTTTATCAAGTCGTTTTCACTCGAAACTTATTAAATTAATTTTAGTAACTCCTAGCGCTTACGAGATCCTGTACTCAACGCTTTAAGAGGGCATTACAATTGAGTACAATTCTAGAGCTCCTCGCTCAACACTCGTGCTAGGATGTACTTGTATGATACACCTAGGGATACAATGGCCAAGGATCCGATGCTCTATAGCTTATGCTCAACATCAACATGGAAGGCCCTAAGACTTAATCCCCAACACATCCAATTATCTTTTCATGTGTTCCACAGTTTCTCGCTCAATATAAAGTTAAGTACTCATGCGCTCTAGAGCTTCTCGCTCAATGTAAATCATCAATCACTCAAGTGCTCTAGAGCTCCTCGCTCAACACAAAAAGACCAAGTTTTGCATATAAATGATCAAATGGAATTTTTGGTGGCTAATTCCTGGTCTCTTATCATGTGACAAAAAATAGTCATATTTAGTTTGGTCATTTAATGCTTTTCTTGTGGTTATTAGTTTGGTCAATTTTTTTCATTAATTTGGTTATATATTTGGTCATTAATTGTGATAGTTAATGACCAAATAAATGACCAATTAATGAACGATTCATGACCAAATATATGACCAAATTAATGACCACAATACAACCTATAAATGGAAAAAATAAATATGACCACATTTTTTGCCGTGTGTTAAGAGACTCAAAATTAGCCAACACTCATCGCCAAATCAAAAGTGGTAATTTATATGCAAATTTTGACATTTTTTTTGTCACTTGTCTCTCATTTTGTACTAGTGTTTATAGATCAATGATTTTGGCGATTCTAGCAAAAATGCAACACGATCAAATTTCAACAACAAAAAGTCAATGAGCATTACTGTGGTGATAGTTTATGCTACACGTGTTAACTTTATCGTCACTATAGCAGTGAACCGTGTGTTCTCATTTTTATTGCAATGAATTTTCATCGCTACAGTGAAAAAACGTTATTTCCATTGCATATAGCGATGATTATGGGGGGCCATAACATTTATTTTAAATTTTTTTATCTCTTTATCCATGAAAATTTTGATTTTAACTTATTTGTGGCAATATTTTGTGGAACTTTTGAGCCATATGTACTTGTGTCATCAACCTTGGTGTGATGAGTCATTTTGAAATGAGAACCTGAAATGGAAATAACAAATATTTAGATCTTACTAATTTGAGGTGCCCGACGTCATTCATGAGCTAGCTCATCTAGGGTTTGTAAGAGAAACTCTAATTTTCCAAACTTGGAATTTTGGAGTTTTGGGTGGATATAAAAATGTGCCTCGTTCACATGAGTTGTTCAATGAAGTCCTTTGCCAAATTTGGTGGAGGTAAGCTACAAAAAATTTATGCCCTAGTTTCCCATAGCGCAAGAGATAAGTCCAAAAATGAAAATTCTCAGAACTCAATTCTGACTTCATAGAAATATGTGCCTTTCCATGGAGAGTTTCTGAGTGAGGTCATTTTCTGAAAACTGTGGGTCATTTTCTCGTAGTAAATAAAAATGAAACTTCTCCAAATTTGAATCCACTTCCACTAAAAGATGCACCCTTCTAGCGTAAGTTAGCGTAGACCTCTTTTCTTGATGATCTATGGAGAGAAGACCTTAAACTAGGAATTCCTAGTCTATGCATTTAGATAATGCTTTAAAGATTTTTTTATAATAATATATTAGTTATATCTTATGTATCTTTTTTACACATAAAGAGTAACCTATAAATGTCATAAAGATTACAGCATTAATCTTATCATGTCATGTAAACATTTTTTGTTTACATTTTGAATTATGAGTAAATGTTTTACAATAAATTAATATATTTATGATATCATAAACTTTAAAGAGTATATGATACAATAACTATGTGATTTTGGTTACACATTGTCCTTTTCATGTGCAATACTTCATATCCTCTCATGAAGTATACACCCGAGCTTAAAAAAGATGTACGTTCAAGCTATCCAACACACAAGCAGCGAAGTCAACCGTTGACTTCGTTGTTGGTTCGTTGGATAGCTTGAACATACATGTTTGTTAAGGATGGTCCAAATATACCACTTTGTTGACTTCGTTTCTTGTTTGTTAGATAGTTTGAAGGTACATGTTGTTTTTTTAAGGATGACCAAAGTATAACAATTATTCTTCTTATTATCCTTCTCATTTGGAATAGATCATGTCCTCCCATAAAGTTACATGCCCTCCTTCAATACTAGACTTTTAATACCCTTACACATTGTTGCCCTCATGGCCACCATATTGCTCCAATGAAGTTATGCCTACTTGCCCATACTAGTTTTTCTTACGCGCTTACACATTGTGGCCCACATGAGTGGTATGGTGACCATATTGCCTCCTAAAATTGGCGGATCATGAATAGGTAATTCCGTAAAAATATATAAAACAATAAAACCCTAAAACCCATATATTATGTTTATGTTAACGGTTGAAAGAAAAAAAAATTTAAAACACAGAAATTGAAAGGAAAAATTAATTAAAAACATAGAAAGGGTCATAGCACAGGTAATTTGAGTAATGCGCACCTATATAAGTAAATGCCATCCGAGCTCTTTTGTCATATCGAGTTCGGTCATACTTCTCTTGTCAATCTCGTTGCTCACACAAAGAGAAAGTTCGTTTGCTCAGACTTCTCTTAGCAATATCTTTGCTCATGCACATAGAAAGTATTTTCTGTTTCTGAAAAATATTGCCCATGGCCATGACTTCTCTTCGCAATATCTTTGCTCACGCACATAGAAAGTATTTTCTGTTTCTGAAAAATATTGGCCATGGCCATGGGATAAGGTACATCTCATTGTTTTTTTATTGAATTCCTGAATCAATATGAGGTGGAAATCTGTCACATTCATCAGAAAACTTGAGATGAAAAAAATCCTTAGATTTGTTTTTCACCAAAACAAACAAGAGCATGCAGGTATGTAACATTTGCTATATCCTTTTGATTCTTCTATTTTTCAACAAAAAAATGGTTAAATGGATTGATATTCAAAGTAAAAAAAAATGTCATGAAGCATGAAGGAGCAAAGATTTCATACACAGAGATATAATGATAAGCTTAATTAGAGCTTGATAAGCTTAATTAGAACTTGAAACCTGTACATTTGGAGGAAACTGAAAATAACAGGTTAATGTAGTAAAGAATTCATTTTGGTTTGATCACCCCAAACAATAATATCTCAGTGCAACAAAACCAGACATGAATGAATTAACACTGTGATCCATAACTTCTACTCTCCCCGATGTCCAAAAACAGGGTTCAGGTCAGAAAATAGAAATGTAAAGCAAATAGAAAGGGATTATTAACTATAATAACCATTGCCATACTGCTGTGAATCAAACAATTCTGCAGTCATATGTAGAGTTTCCTCAAGAGCATCCGAAATAGGTGGCATGCTGAATAAATAACCAGTGTATGGATAGGGAGCTGAGAAGTGGGTGCTATTGAAATTGTTTGCCTTTAGTTGCTACTGCTGTTGTGGTTGATCTTGTGGCGGCGGCAGCTGCTGATGCTGATCTTGTGGCTGCTGTTGTGCTTCTGGATTGAAGTATAAACCAATATAATTCGTTTCAATGAACCTTTCTAGATCTTCCATGATATGATCACTTGTGTTGAAGCCAGTGCAGGTAGGAGTGATGGTAGAATAATTCTCTTGAGGAACATAAACAACACAATTCAGGGTGTTGTTATTGCTGAAGTACTTTGGGATGCAAACACTGGATGCAGGGCTGGTTGCGGAGACAGACATTGGAAGATACCCACTAATGATTTGGTCCAACAGGCCTGAATTTGAATGACCATTACTATCTGCAAGGTTTTGGAATTGGTGTTCCATATTAGAGCTCAATGTATAACTATATGGTGACACCTGACTGCATACCTCACAAGCAGGCTCTTCTAAGCATGGAAGGAAATAAACACTTTCAACGGATTTTGACAGTGGGATTTCATTCTCTGGAGTGATAGTTATATTGTTGTTGAAGGCACGATTATGAGCAGAGATTTTTGTAACTGAGGAACAAGCGGTGGATGAAGAAACTGGGGATTGAATGGTAGAACGATGGGTATGATCAATGGTGTTTTTTGACAAGGAGAGCAAGAGAGGATCAGCTAGGGGCAAGTTTTGCCAAGCGCTGGCATTAATGCTATGATGATCTCTTGGAAGAGAGACGGGAACCCCGCTGCTTGAACTAGCTCCCGCAATCAACTGGTTATTATTGTTCTCAATCTCATTATTTGATGGCCTCCAGGAACTAACAGTGTTTCCAAGCATGTTGTAACCACCATTTATACTGAACTGTTGTTTCTGCTGCTGCTGTTTGGCTTCATCACAAGGGCTAGGCCTCGTGGTGCTGGAATCTAGCCATAAGCAATCAAGCCACGAGTCTTGCATCTTTTGAGGCTTGTGTGAAAATGGATCTTTGATATTAGTGGGAAACGTAGAACCAGTAAGAGATGCAGGAGGAGTTGGTGTTGATAACATACAGTGCTCTAAATTGAGGTATATGAAGTTGGTCTGTGCCTTAATCCCACTCATGGCTCTTGCAGCAAAATCATAAGCGCATGCTGCTTCTTCTGCTGTGTCGTAGGATCCAAGCCACCGTCGTTCTTTGGTTTTTGTGTCACTAATTTCTGCAGCAAAACGGCCCCGTGGATGTCTGCGGACACCTCTATATCTACCGGCCTCTTTCCCCCTCTTGAACTGTTTCTGTGAGAGCTTGTTAGGGATCATACTTTCATTCTTCTGCAACTCTGACTGCTGCTGCTGCGACTTCATTGTGTTTAGGACTTCTAATAAAGTGAACTGGGTCCACAAAACACTACTAATCGCAGATCAAGAGTAATCCAATACTTGTATATATCTCACGATGTATATCCTCAAAGTGGGTACTGCAGAAATGACCATGGTGTGTATGAGTACAAGAGAAATTCAAATAGAAGCTTCACAAAATACTAAAATGAGTGCCTAGTGATATTGTGATATATTCAGTCCAAGCTAAAACATAGGCAACACCTTTGCTGAGAAGGAAAAACTATGCACATAGTGCAAAGCATCAAGATGAATGAAACTGAAACTCAAATTCCATTTTATATGGGCTTCAAAGAATCAATACATGCAGAAGTGCTTTTCTTTCATAGGTACAAAAATGCAAATATAAGCATTAAAAGAGGATGCTATACTTGACCATGGAATATAATTTACCCGGAGACAAATATATCAAGGAAAAACAGATGCATATGCATATAATTATATCAGAGAAAAACTATGCACATAGTGCAAGGCATCAAGATGAATGAAACTCAAATTTCATTCAATATGAGCTTCAGAGAATCAATACATGCAGAAGTGTTTTTCTTTCAGAGGTACAAAAATAAAAATATAAGCATTAAAACATGATGCTATACTAACCATGCAATAAAATTACATAGAGACAAATATATCAGAGAAAAACAGAGGCATATGCAGATAATTATATCAGAGAAAAACAGATGCACATGCAGAAGGAATTGATTCAGAAGGAATTGGTTCAGAGGGTAGTGGGCATCAGGATTTCTTACTTATTTGAATGCTGATGCTCCTCAAATGTTGAGGCCAATCTCAAGTTTTTTCAAGTCAATACTTACAGTAACAATCAATGAATGCTCTCAGGCCAGCTGATAAGAAATACCAAGACAATCATAGCAGCACCATACACAATTTGTCATTTCTAGGCAGCTCTTTAAGGCTTCTTCCCAGCTTTTACAAGATGCCAACAATCCCCTGAGGTCAGGCCTAACTGCTAAATAGCTTAGGAGGATGATTCACAGGAAGGGAGGGCACTCGGCAGGGTTTAGCATTGACAAAATGAAAAGAACTGCTGTCTTATTGATATATATGGCTTTCTCGCTCGAGTTGGACTCTACCACCACGTAACCACCACACCATAGTGGTCTGTCTTAATTTGTTTGCACAGTGCGAGAGAAGATGTTGGCATTGCCCTAATTTGTTTGCACATTGCGAGAGAATATGTTGGCTGCCGCAACGTTGCTCTGATAGGATTATGTATTGATTGGTTGCACTTAAAATATGGGATCCCTTGATTCTCTCGTTTATATACACCCTTTCTAATTGGCCACTTGTAATCATTAACTTTTTTATTTATCTTTTTTATACAAATAAATTTATTATTTTATCTGTTTTAAATATATTATTAAGTGTGTTTTAAATAAGCTGGATTTTAATTTAGTATTATGTATTCATTGGATGCCCAAAAAATGGCATCACATGATTCTCTCATTTATTCCCTTTTACAATCCGCCACTAGTAATCATCGCCTTTTATCTGTTTAGTTTTTTAATTGATCGTTTTTTACATATAAATCTATTATTATGTATTTATAGGAGACTCCACTAAACTTAATTTTAACGTTTCATTCAAAATTAAAATTAAAATGCATTATATATATATAATTTACAAATGGAGTTTTTGATTTGATTTTTTCTCACAAATTTATATTTTAATTTTAAAAACTTTCATTTTCTTATTAATCATAAATAATCACCAACTTAAGTAATGATTGTATATTTACCTAACTAACCTAAGAAGTTGGCATGTTCACTGTGTTGTCTCTCTCCTCTTTGCCCATTGAACATAAACAATCGGTATGTTCACCTCGAGATTCGACATGTAAAGATTTGGAATTTGGACATCTCTACACTAACTTAAGTAGTTATTGTATGTTCACCTAACTAGCCCAAAAAGTTGACATGTTCACTATGTTGTCGCCTTTCTCTTTTCCCATTGATCCTAAAAAAAAAGTTGGCATGTTCACCTCGAGACTTTGAATGTTTAGAATCATATTTGAAATTTGGACATCTCTCCACTAACTTAAGCAGTGACTGTATGCTCACCTAGTCGCCTTTCTCTTTTCCCATTGATTCTAAAAAAAGGCATGTTCACCTCGAGACTTTGCATGTCTAGATTCAAATTTGAAATTTGGACATCTCTCCACCAAATTAAGCAATTATTGTATGCTCACCTAACTGACCTAAAAAGTTGGCATGTTCACCTCAAGACTCTGTATGTCTAGAGTCTAGACAACTCTCCACCAACCTAAGGACATATGGGCACCATGGTTCCCCTCGCTTCCATAATTTTGAAATTTAAAAACCTTTCTATATCTAAGTATAAATCTATATATATAACTTGACTTAAATTTTAAAATTTAAAAACTTGTTGATATCTAAATATAAATGCACATATATAATTTGACTTAATATGTGCAAAGGCATATATACAACTATAACACAATAATAGTTTCTTATTACAAATTTAATCAAAACACAATAAATTTTTTATACATTGTAGAAATTTCATTATGATTTAAATTTCATACATTATTAAGATTGGCTATCATATCAATTTCAAAATAATTACACTTTCATTATAATTTAACTAAAATTTAAACTATAACATAACATATTTTTATGAATATTACTTCTGCACACTATCAAAAGTTTTATTATAATTCAAAAATATATCTTAAAACAAAATTTATTTTTTTACCATTTTTAATCCAATACCCCATTCAATATCATCAAAAATAAAATTAAAGTTCCACTCCTATAAATTGTCCCTTATCATACCAAATTTATAATAAATAATAAAAAAGTGATTTATTTTAATGTTTCCCATCTAGAAAAATGGAAGAAATAAAAATAAAATTACTGAGGAAGTTGATTCTATTTTTTGAAATCTCTCTCCCTCCCAAAGCCTAAAATTAAAAAATTGATTGTGATATCGAAGTGTGCCTAACATCATTCTGTGCAAACTATGGAACTCCGACCTTTCAATCATATCTACCATGCACTTTGCAGAAGAAAATGGAAAGTAAAGTTGATATAGAAGTCAGTGACTCGGTGTATGGTGTAAAATGGCAGATGGAATTAATGACAAAGAACACTTCCTTTCCATGGAATTAATGAAAGTATTTTGTGGCTAGCCATGGCCACGCAATCCATGGTGATTTTGAAGAGCTCAGATGACCAGTTGTTCGAAGTCAGTGAGGTTGTGACCATACAATATAAGGATATCAAGAACTATAGTTGCGTGAACTACAATTAGTCTTTCTAAATTTCCAGTTTCTTGCAACCCCTTCACTGTCGGGGTATTTTTACTCATTAAGATTGATATTAAGGGGTTTAGATGAGTACTTATGTGCAACTTAATTAAATGTATTGCGAAGTGTGGTTTTTTGAGGTATTTCTAAGTCTTAAAAGATTAAGAAGGTTAAAGGAGAACTTTTGGGGAGCTATAGGTTTTTAAAAAAAATAGTATTTCTAAGTCTTAAGATTAAGAAGGTTATAGGAGCACTTTTGGGGAGGTATAGGTTTAAAAAGAAAATAGTGATTGTCTCTCTGAAAAGATTAAAACGTTTAGATTAATACTTTTAGGAGCCATAGGTTCTTTTTTATTTTAAATACTATTTCTCTCATTTTTGGTATATTTTAGTTGATTTTTAATAGATTATTATATTCTTCTTGGAGCTGATTTAGAAAAGTGGAAGCTTTGTCTTTTAAATATAGTTCAAAAGTTTTTTTTATGGAAGTTATTATGATATTAAAATTGTAGAGTTTTTATAATTTTTCATATTTCTTTCATTTTTTTATTTTACTTTTGTGATCCATTTGTACTATGTAAAAAGCGTTGTTGTCTCTAACAAAAGGTGCATGGCCTATCTTCTTTGAAAGGCATATTAAGGTGGAGTAAAAGGATCTTACCATGAGCCCGACTTGTACTCAGCTTTATCAATTCCCTTTGAGTAGGGTAATTTAGAGTGTCATGGATCACTACATATTTTGCAATCATTGTGAGCTATTGGAGCGTAATCACTAGTGCATGTAGAATAGTGCAACAATAACTAACTTCTCAAGGTAGGTTATATGTTTGATTCTTAGCTTGGCTTATGTTTTGACTAATTTGATTTTTTGTATTTGAAGGTTAATTTATTTATTTTTTCAATTATATCGTTTCTTAAAACATTTGTGTGATGATCATATTTATAAAATTATTGTGGGGCTTATATTTTGTTTTCAATGGCTAATTAGGTTCTTTTGGTCATTTTCTAGATATATTTGAGCCCAATGAGTTGACAATTTTTTTACTTTTTGTATGTAGTATAAAACTTGGGATTTTTTTGTATCGATGATTTCTTTTAAATAATGTAGATATTTTTTCCTAAAAGAATTGTAGTGTTTCTAGTATTTTTAATGGTGACTTAAGATCCATTTAAATATAGGAGTATCTACACTCAAAATTTTGTATTTAGCTTTTTAATATATTTGAGAGCTAGCATTTAAATTTTTTATTTATTTATTTGCATATTGTATAAAATAGGGGATTCTTTTATGGATGTCTTTTAGGAAGCATGAATTAAATCACTTTTCTTGTTTTGAGATTTTTTTTGAAGAACTAGTTATGTTTTTTTTGTTTATATGTTAGTTTAATTTCCAAAATAAGATTCAAGATTCTTATTTTGATGTTTTGAAAATCTATATGAATTTTTCAATGAGTACTTTACAATATGGAAACAAAAAATATTAGGTATTCTAAATTTCGAATATCATAGTTTTTTAGTTGTATAAACTTTGCAAAATGTTTGATTATTATAATAAAGTATCTTAGAGCTTGAGTCATGGTTTGTAAAGTATGTATACTTCAATAGTGAACCAAAATATTTGAATGGTTTGTAAAATATTTTTATTTCTGTATTTGAGAAACGTGCCCTTAAGAACCTAAAAGTAAGAAAACTATTTCGTTTTCTTATTTCTGAGTTTGATAGATTACTCGGTTACTAATATTTACCTATATATTCCTAGCCTCCATCTCTTTGATGTGTTTTTCCTTTATCAAGTGTTCCATAGAAAGAATGGAGCCCATGGGTACATTCCTTTCTAATTGCATCGAGATGTGTGAGGTCCTCTACAACCTAGTTTAGGGGAGATATTATGTAAATTATTTCTAAAAATTATTTTGTTATTTCAATAATTGAAGTCTTTTTTGGAGGATTTATTTCCTTGAATTTTAATACCCTTGATTTATTCTACTTACATAACCAATAAATCGAGTGCTTTCATTTCAAGTGAGATAGAGTAATACCCTTAATTGTTTGTAGGTGATTTTGTGTTCGATAATACTTTTATGGCTTTGTTTAGTAATTACATGCATATGTGTTTTCATATCCAATTTATAAATATTTTTGTATATTTATGAGAAATATAGCTTATTAAGCATTTTAGTGTAATATCCCTCTTATAAGCCCTAAGTATTTTTTTGTAATAATTTAATATTATTGTACTTTTTTTTTTGGTGAGAAGCTCAAGGCCAAGGCCCCCCCAGTAAAACCCAATAAGTACGTGATTAACTTCCTAAATATGTACATTTAGGAGAACAAAGAAACATTGGCGCAATAAAAAAAAATTGACTGGAAACTAAACCAATAGGGAAGGGTAAACAATAAGCGAAAACTGGGAGGTCGAGTCAAGGTAATCGAGTATCATTGCGGTGTTCACGAGGGAACCAACAACCCTCCTAACCTTCGACCCTAAGCCACTTTTTAGACACTAGTCAATTGCTCACGCACTTAATTGGTAATTTACTTATTGGAGATATGCGAGAGCCTAGGGATCAAACATGAGGGAATTTTCCCAGAAAAGAGACTTTGATAACCAAAGAGTAAATTCAACATGTAAAGTACAAATATATCATAAAGTGGTTTTCGAAGTAGAAAACGTTCACCCAGTAAGGATACTCCTACCTCACATTAATGAAGGGTATTGGAAGGAAGAAGACATGTATATTATATATATATATAAGCATATATATATATATATATGGAAGGAATTTCATATATAACAGTGGAAGCATTATATAGTGGAACATGTTATAAATTAAATGTATATAAAACATTATTTAAGTGGAGCACCTTATAGCAAAGGAAATTATAAATATATATATATATATATGTTTTGGAATTAATAATATATATATAGCCAACTCAATTTCATATATCATACATATATGTACAACATTACATATATTTATATAATCTTTATAGAGCAAGATACCCATAATGATGGAGTATTAATTTACCCTGAGTAATAGTCAAGGTTTTGGACCTATTACCTTATTATTAGCCATTAATTTTGGAGGCGTCATTTAAACTCCTGTGACTGATATTAACTTTTTGAGAGATGTTGAACAGGGAGGCTATAATTACACTTGATTATGGCCACCGATTCTAGAGGCATTATGGCGATGGATAAACATTGATTATGGAGTCGTTGGGGGTTCACCAATTTATATTTCCAAATCTTGGAGGAAGTAGGGGGGAGGGATATGGCAATTTGAGAAATGGATCTCCACGCAAGACAAGCATGAGCTCTGTCGTAAAATGATATCTGCACTTATTGAGAGAGTGATCTCTACGTTGTGCCCTCTGCTTATAAGAGGAAGATGATCCTAGCACTCCTGCAAAATGATCTCAATGATTTCAACTGGATATTAAGATTTCATCCTGGTTCATGCTTTTGGGAGTTTTCTACTTACGAATTTCTCTTAGCCTGCAATGATAGAATTGTTAGAAAAATACTTTTATCATTTCCTTTCCTGCGGGTATATCTATATATTTATTTGTTTTTCTGATCTTTCATTTCAAGATGGAATTAGTCGTTTTCTTATGGAGTCGCTTCTATCGTATGTCAAATCGACGATTTGAATTAACCTTCAGATCCGTAGAATATTGATCTTGCATCGTAGGTTTTCTTTTGGTTTTCATTTCAGATCTAGCATCAACCATGGATGCGTTTGAAAAATAGAGTAACCGAATATGCATCTCCATGAGCCGCATATTGATAATTTATTATTAACCTGCATTTAGGAATTTTGACTCTGCATTTTAGTTTCTCCAATGTCAGCATTAACGGGTGATAACCTCAGATAAAAATGCTTCCTATTGTCCATATTTATGACTTTCAATGATCTGATAGGAGGTTCTTACCATGTCTACATTGAGCCTTGTTTGAGGTTGTTTGTTTCTTGTATGCATTTGTGCGTGATCCAACATTTGCGGGTTACAGATCTGAACCCCATTGTGATTCCATCCTGCGTGTGATGTGCACGGTTGCTTTATTTCCAAACTGTCTCGATTGGTTTGAGGCTACAAATTGCATTATTTATGGATTCAAGCATTTTTCCTTATAGTTTATAGATCGCCGATTGGGACTGGCCATCCTAGTGAGCATTACCTTCCTCTAGATACAAATTATTGGAAATCTGAGCTCCATCTTTGGCATTTTTCTTTTACAACCAGATATGAGAGGTATGATAATTATATCTGTGTGTTGGCACAACCCTCATATCTGGGATTTATAACTTAAGTTTGATTTTACGAACTAGTTTAGCCACAATTGCTGCTCAGAGGGAAAAATGTAGATATGTGCATAACTTAGTGAACCGATTACCATAATCTTCCACTGCGAGACGATATGGTAGTAGCCACAATATGTATATGTTTAGTAGGGAATAAATTTTTTTCGGGCAGGTATTCACTAACAGACTCATCAAAATTGCAAAAGCACTCTAAACGATGCATATCCCCGACGTACCTATTGATGATTGGTATTTCATTAATGATAATTAATGAGATAAGGAAGAGCAGTCAAGTAACACTATGTCAAGTAATGATATGATTTAAGTATTATACTATGGTATGATTTAAGTATTATGTGGGATATGATTTAAGTAATGATATGATATGAATTATGTGATTTTATGATTTAAGCAGGAATTGTTTATGTGGCATATGATTTAAGTATTATATTACAATTTTGTTTCTTTTTCCTTAGTATTCAAAAAAACTCTGAGCTTATATATATAGTTACTGGCTAGAGTGAATAGCCTCCAAGTGACGTATACCTATATTAATTTGATAGGAAATTAAGTGTGTATCTTTGAATTTTACATGAAATAAGTATAGATATCCATACTTACATCATCTCAACTTAGATGTACTTTAAGGGTATGATAAGAAGATACACAATCAACTTGGCCGAAGGAATTTTCAATAGGGTGGAGTAAAGATACTACTCTATTGTTCAAAGACAGAGTATATTGTATTGAAAATGATATATTTTATATGTATGTGGGGTAGATTCTTAGTGTGTTTTAAGAACACACACTAGGTATGTTTGACTTGTGTTATAGATTATGTATTGACCAGCGACGGCATAGCCCTAGCCCTTGATAGGTTAGCGCTTAAGTGACAATAAAAGAAGGAATAAGTAAAGGGAAGTGTTCAATCTTAAGACTTCACTTGGTTAGAAACAATATTTATTTGTTATGTTACATAAAGAATTGGTGATCGATCCATTCATATTCAATGAATCATTTAATAAGAACCCCTATTTGTATTGACCTACATAGTTTAGAGATACTCTCTATGAGAAAGTATACAAGAGAGACAAAAAGATTATGGAAACATTTATGTTGTGGATTGTAATCCTTTTAATGAAATAATGTCACAAGATGTGACCCTTTGGTGGATGTAACCAATGGATTGGGTGAACCACGTATATTTGGTGTATTTTCTCTTATCTGTACATGTTATGTATTTTGTCTTTGTTTTAGTTGATATTGTGTTTTATGTGAGATTGAGTTTTGCTTGATATTGAAAGACATATAATATTTCTATTTAAGTAAGAAATCAATTACTACTTTCTTAATGAACAAGCTGATTTCTTGATATATAACTACATGAATGCAGATAACATTTGAATGCACTAACAAATAGCCATGACCTTATGGAATTAATAAATAGTCTCTTAAAGTGTTTTACTATATGGTATGAATCAATAGAATGAGTCATAACTAAGTAATTTAGCAATTCCGAAAGTAAAATGTGGATTGTCCATTTTATCCTTAACCCACTTCTTAATGGGGTTGTTACTTATAAGTCACTTGTCGTTTTAATTTTTGGTAAAAGCATAAAGGAAGAAATTAAAATGGGTTTCGATTTCAAGTAAGAATTTATATCCATGGTGTTGAATGGTTAAAATGCTATTATGTGACTATACACTCTCAGGAGTTTAACATGGTTGTCCTTTTGGTTATAAGCAAAGAAAAATTTACTCCATTTCGTTTCTAGATTTTTAGATCTGCTAAATGGGTATGTTACATTTGGTTTGTGTAGCCTGCAAATTTTCTCAACATAAAAAATCTTTTAGATATGACATGCAAGACTGTGTCAAATATGTTGACCAGGAAGACACCCGAAGTTTTTGGATATGACAAACAATTAATGGTTTAGGTCAAGGTGGTTTCACCAATGATATAATCAGTTATCTGTAACTAAAGGGTTGCTTAAATATGTGGCCCATTGAGACTGATATTGAGCTGGGGTTTTAAGCCCTCTTTAGGATAGTTTGTAAACTATTGTTGATGATGAATAAATATTGCATTCCCTTGTCCCATGGATGTAGCCCACATTCAGTGGGTGAACCACATAACTTCTATGTTTCTTGTGTCATTGGATGTTCTGTGTAAATATTTTATACTTTGTGTAAATCTGTTATACTTTCTTGTTTTTTGTAATTACATATTTATAATGTATGTGGTCTTAGTGCCCAACAAGTGGTATTAGAGTTGGAGTGCTGAAAGATACCTTGTGGTAATCGTAAATCTTTTTGTAGAAGCTATTGGCTATTGAGCATGGAGGTGACAGCACCTACAATCCTTTCTGGAGAATGCAAACTGTGAACTAGTTATGTCTGCCAACTAGTTGTGAAGGAACGTGCCTCATGCTAGATCGTGTAGAGTAATGAAAACTAACTGAGAGAGACTAGAACACAGATTGATTCTACACATGTAGAGAGCTTCCAAGAAGAGAATCAGTGTCAGCAAGTGTGGAGAAGAAATCTCACCGGAGGTTGTCGTTGGAGAAGTTTGGTGTTTGGACTCTCGAAGTTTTTATTTGATGCTTTGTTTGCGGTTTGGAGAACGCTTTATTTTGGAATAAATTTTTTGGATAGGACAGAGCTCACCCAGATCTATAGCATTAAGAGTTCACAGTCCATTAGAGCCAGTCGTGAAGAAGATCACAGGGAGTTGTTGCAAAGGTTAGACCAAACCCACATGAATCAAAGGTTCACATCCGAGTCTGCGTAGAGGCCCTTGTGAAGAAAAGGTTCATATTCGAGTTTGCATAGAGGAGAAGGAAGCGGACATGGTGGTTGTATGTTGTAGTTGACTTTGAACACTTCTATGTCTTGAAGTTCATGCATAAAGAAGCCAGAGCACCTACGCAAAAGTGACGAGCACCTACATGGGGAGGTCTGAGATGAGTAATGGACGCTTGTACCAGTGCATGATGGTTTACTAATATTTTGTAAAGACTTTGAAATATTTTGGAAGAGAGTGTTGGTGGCATTTGTAAGGGTGGGGTAACAAAAAATGTAATGGTGGAAAAATTATTATTATTTTTTGGAGTTGTAAAAATTTAGTTTTTTATATGTAATTGGGCATGTGACTGTAAGACATGGAATGGCATGCATACTCTAGGTTGTTTAGTTACCTATGAAAATAGATGTAGATTTAGGTCTAGGGCATGATTTCATTGTTTGGTGCATTGTCTTTGTTGCCCATAGTATTTTTTGTGTCCACAAAATTACATGTAATGAAGCCTATTTTAAATGCTTGGTTAACTCCATTGTAAAGAGACCTAAAGGTGAGTGGTAAAGGCTCATCTGGTTGTCCTCACCAGATTTGGCTAAGGTCTTTGGTCCTAGATTTTTAACATTAAGCTAGCATAACATTCGCATCTTTAAACTAAGAGAACAACAAGCACATCAATCAAACACAAGAGACAATGAACACAGTGTTTTTCCTCGGGGAAACCATAAATGGAGAAAACCACGCAACTTCCTCAGAGATAGAATTAGCACCCAAGTGAAACCCAAAAATAGTAATATGATCTCCCGACATCAGTAACCTCTTTCTTCCTTTCCCAGTGTCTTTATCTTCCTCATCTATGCGCTACAACTGAGTGTGAGTGAGTGTGTGATAAATTGAGAGGCTAACTCTCTATTTATACTAATTCTCAACTTGAATAAACCCAACCAGGGCCAACTTCACTAAGTGATTCTAATAACCCTACTGCCATGGAACTGCGGGGACTTTAACCCTTAGACAATAGGAGGGTTAACCACCTTGAATTGAAATGACTTTTTTACATTATGGAAACTTCCCGATAGGAACATCGAGGCATGCCATGACTCAAGTACATTATAAATACATCCCAAAATAAACATCGGGTTACAATACATAAGAAATACAAGTGAATACATTCGAAAGTTACAATTACATTAACACTCCCTCTTAACTAGGAAGGTATTCTCTGGACACAACTTGTGAGCACAAGTCTTATTCTCTGTATCATCTTGAGCATCATCGAGTCCTTATCATCTTCACCTTGAAGTCATCTCTCTCTTCAAGTCACCTTCATCTTCAAGTCATCTTCACCTGGATCTAGATCATCACTCGATATGTATCATCATCATTGGATCTGGATCATCCCTCAATCTGGATCTGGATCATTCCTTGATTTGCATCATCTCTGCTAGATCATCAACACTGAATCTTCATGGGTTCTATCTCATGATTCTTCTCATCATAGGAAGTTCTACAGAGCCAGCCCTTTTTCATGTTGGTTGTAGGCCTACCCTCCGTGTAGGTCTTTTCCAGCAATTATATCTGACCCTAATTTAGAATGGCCCACCCAACACTTACATCTAATCATGTGGGAACCAATCCTATAATCATATAAAAAAGGCATGCCCTGCACTCACATCTGGCCATGTGGTAAAATAGCCCACAACCCTGTCAGAAAGGCCCAACACTCACATCTGTAAACCAATGTCGGAATGGCTTAGTACTTACACTCAACCATGCGAGGAACTAATCCTCCATGCCAAAAGGATCTGCACTTACATCTGAAAACCAATGCTAGAAAGGCTCTGCACTTACATTTGACAACCAATGTCAGAAAGGATCAGCACTTATATTCAACACATGTGAGGAACCAATCCAACATGTATGTTCGAAAGGGATCTGCACTTACATCCAACACATGTGAGGAACCAATCCAACATGCATTTTCAAAAGGGCGTGCACTCACATTTGATCTTGTAGGAACCAATCCTATAGTCATATCAGAATGGCTCCGAGTCCCAGACTAGGCTACATGGTAACTAACCAGGTGCCTCCATTCCTAGAATGGCATTCACCGCTTATATCTGATCATGTAGGAACCAATCCTATAGTCACATCAGAATGGATCAACACTCACATCTGACATGGAAGGAACCAATCCTCTCACTATGATAGAATGGATCATCCCTTACATCTGACCATGGAAGGAACCAATCCTCTCACCATGTCAGAATGGCTCTGGGTCTCATCATTTCCCTTTGGAGGAAACCTTGATCTAGAGAACACCAAGCTTCTTCTTGAAGTACTCAAACTTCACCCTATTTAATGTGTTTGTCAACACATCAACTATCTATTCCTCTGTCGCAACATACTAGAGCTTCACTGCTCCCCTCTTCACCATATCCTTGATATAGTGATACTTGATCTTGATATGCTTCGACTTGTCATGGAACACTAGATTCTCTGACAACTTCATGCAACTATGGTTGTCACAATGTATACAAGTACCATCCATATGGATATCAAATGAATTAGTCAGTAGCTTCCACAACCATACTGCCTCAAAGCATTTTGAACAACCTGCGATATACTCTACTTCAGCTATACTCAGTGCCACACAGGATTGCATCCTGCTAAACCAAGATATCACACCTGATCCTATACTAAAGCAACATCTTGAAGTGCTCTTCCTATCAATGGAATTACATGCCCAATCTGAATCAACATAACCCTCTAGGTTAATATTCTAATTCACCTCGTACTTGATCCCATAATCAATTGTACCCCTAAGGTACCTCAGAATATTCTTTACAACAATCAATTGAACATGTCTCAGATGTGTCAAAAACTAGCTCAAGGTTTTCATAGCAAAGCAAATGTCTAGTCTCGTGTTCGTTAGGTACCTCAAGAGCCCAATCATCTCACAGTACATTGTAGCATCAACCGTCTTTGATGAAGCATCACTCAATAGCTTCAGGTTTGATTGCATAGGTGTGGTCATGGCCTTGCAGTCCATCATCCCAAACCTCTTCAGGATCTCTACTACATACTTCTCTTCTCCAAGGGAGATCCCATCCGCATTCTGCCACACTTCCGTGCCTAGAAAATAATGCATCATGCCTAACTCCTTCATTTCAAACTCGGTAGCAAGATTTCTCTTCGTATCAGTAATCAACCCATCCACACCTGTTACAAAAAAATCATCTACATACCATAGAAGCATCACTGGGTTTCCATCTTCAACCTTCTAGTAAAGGTTGGAATCTGCTTTACTCTTGGTAAAGCCCAAACTGGGTAGAAAGCTGTCAATTCTGTTGTACCATGTCTTGGGTGCCTATATCAAATTGTACAGGGATTTCTTCAATCTGGACACATGAGACTCCCTGTCATGTGTCTCAAAACCGAGTGGTTGTTCTGCATACACTTCCTCTTCCACTACACCATTCAAGAAAGCAGTCTCAACATCCATTTGGTGTATCTTCCATTTCATCACTGCAACCAAAGCAAGTACCAATTTGATGGAAGTGTATTTGGCTACAGGTGCAAAGGTTTCTTCATAATCTATTCCTTCCTTCTGTGAGAAGCCAACAGCCACAAATCTCGCCTTATATTTCTCTATGCTACCATCTGTCGCATGCTTCATCTTGTAGATCCATTTGGAAGTTACAACCAACTTCCCTTCTGGTCTTGGGACAACATCCCAAACATCATTCTTCATGATCGATTGATACTCTTCGATCATAGCATCCTTCCATTCTTTCCAATCTGTCGCTTATTCATAGTTGGAAGGTTATTTATTGATAACATCACATAGTAAGGCTACATATCCGTAGCAGGATCTGGTTCTCTTTCTTTCTCTGTGATTCTCTTCTAGAGCCCCATATCTTTCCGCACCTTGGATAATTTCTCGTACTTAAGCAGGTTTCCTCTTGTAAGGATTCTTCTCCTAAGGTGGATCTATAGGTCTTTGTGGTTCTTCAAATTCTTGATCTTTTTCATGAGTTTCTTCATTCATGGTTGTATCATGAATTCTAGGTTCCTCTTCTTCTTCAGGTTCTTCAGCAGGTCTCTTTCTGGATTTGTTGTAAGTTGTTTCTTCATCAAATGTTAGATCCCTGCTGATATTTATCTTCTTGAATCTAGGGAAATATATTCTATAAGCCTTTGAGCTTTCAGATTATCCTACAAATATACCCTTCTTTCCTGAAGGATCTAATTTTGTTCTCTTGTCTTTTAGAATGTGTATGTACACACGACAACCAAATATTTTGAGATGGCTGACTTTTGGTTTCTTTTCGGAGAAGACTTCTTTAGGAGTCTTCTTCTTGAGTACTCTGTGTGGAGTACGATTCTATACATACACCATTGTTGTAGCTACTTCTGCCCATAGATGCATGGCAAGATCCTGATCATGAAGCATTGCTCTTGTATCTTCCATGATAGTTCTATTCTTCCTTTCTGCAAACCTATTCTGTTGTGGATTATATGGAGTTGACAAATCCCTCTTACTCCCTGATTCTTTGCATAAGTATTTGAATTCATTTGATGTGAATTCTTCACCATTATCTGATTGAAAGGTCTTGATCTTCTTTTCTGTGTGGTTCTCAATCAAGGCTTTGAATTCCTTGAACTTGCTGAAAACTTCATCTTTGTTTTTCATGAAGTAAATTCGTGTCTTCCTAGAAAAGTCATCAATAAATGAATCCTAGTATACATACCCGCTTCATGAACTTGATGACATTGGTCCACATACATCGGAGTGGATGATTTCTAAGATTCCTTTTTCCTTGCTTTCACTACTTGGAAATGTCTTCTTTGTATTCTTCCCTTTCGCACATCCTTTGCAAACCCCTTCATGTTTTGCTCCAATTTCTGGAAGACATTAAACAACTTTGCTTGCAAGTGGTAGTGCTCTGTAATGCACATGCACAATCCTTCTGTTCCAAAGTTCATTTGGCTCTACTGTGTCATGGACCAAATCTTGTTCTGGATGGCCCTTCAATTTGTATAAACATCCTTCTTGTTCTCTAATTACAATTGCATCGTCAATAGTCTTTCCTCTTGGCCACATGAGGACTTGTTCATTTACAAATCCAACCGTCATGCATTTTGCATCCAATGTTGATATGGATAGAAGATTCTTCTTTAGTCCTGGTACAAGTAAGACATCCTTCATTTTCATGGACTTTCCAGAGTCTAGCTTATAAGAGGATTCACCACTACCTTTTATGGGATATTGGTAGTCATCCCCAAGTTTCACCTTCTGGGGTGAATTATGTTCGGATAGTTTCTCAAATGATTCCTTGAAACTTGTCATCTGTTTGGAAGCTCCACTGTCAATAAGCCAATCTTTGCTTCCATGAGTGATAGTTCCCGTGAGAGTGGAGATCAAAACATATTCATATTCACTTGAAGAGTATTCAGTTTTTTGTTTTGCTTTCTTCCTTGGAGGATCATCATCCCCAGCAGTGTGAGCATGATGTCTTCTTTTGGAGTTCCTCTTCTTTTTGGATCCATTCTTATTCATGGGACATTTTCTAGCATAGTGTCCTATTTCATCACATGTATAACATTTGAGTTTGGATGGATCCCTTCTCACAATATTATTTTCTGATGAGAATTCTTACCCTGGTGATGATCTTTACCTTTTCTTCTTCAATGTACGGTACATAATGCAACAAATCTAGAAATGTGTTAATAAATGCATCCATAGTCATGGATCCCATGTGTAGTTTGTGAAACTCTTTCACTTTTCACTCAAAGAACCTTTTCGACATATATTTTTCATAGAAAATATTTCAGAAAGTATCCCAACGTATTTCCCACATCTCATAATTCTTGGTGTGTTTTAAATCCCTCCACCATCTTGTTTCCTTACAATTTAAGTTATAGATGGAAAGCCTATCCTTCATCTCACTTGAATAGTTATGAACCTGGAAATACATACTCATGCCTAGCAGCCACTCTTCAGCCTTCTCCTCGGTGTGTACTTCACCTTCATAGGTTGGGGCTCTTATTTTTCGAAACACCCCCTGAATACTATCATTGTGTCTTTGCTTCATTTTTGAAGGATAAAGAGAGTCATCACTGGAAGGACTGTGATGATCTCCTTTCAGTGCTTCAGGGGTTCGTTCCTCTTCTTCTCCTTCTCTTGGGTTGCTGGCCCATATATGGTATTGTCCTCTTTTGGAACTGTTTGTGGATTTTGTAGGTTTACCCTACGGGCCTCCTCCTGTCATATTTCATAGTAATGCTTTGTTTATAGCTTGTTGTTGTTTTCTTTCATCTAGACTATCTTCTTTGAGACTTCACAATTTTTCTTGAAGACTATGTATAGTCTTCAAGATATCATAATTCAAGTCCACTGCAAGTTCTCCTTCTGGGTTGGGGGTGTTCATTCTACCTTGTCGGCTATTATCTCCCTCAGTGTTCATAATCTAAACAGTTCCTGTAAAAATTCCTACAACTGCGAAAAATTTTACTAGCAGGAAGAATTTATGTTAGAAACCAAAATTTAATATTATACTTTATTTTATCTGTAGTGGTTGCTTGATGCGCCCATAGGTCTCTTAGTATTGAAACTAGGCTCTGATACCACTTTTAATGTCCACAAAAATTAAAAAAGTAAAAATAAAAAATTATAAGCTACTAAAAACTACCTGAATGGAACATTATTACTCTTGTGGAAATATACGTACCCTATTTGTACTGTTGTCTATTTGTAAGTTGTCCTTACACTCTATTATTTACTTTCCGTCATTTATTATTAGTATATTTTACTTACGAGGTCATAAGTCTATTTACTAAATTATTCTCTTGTTTGGCATTATTGTCGATGCGATAATTATTTGCATGGAACCTTATTTACTTTAGCGCATGTTTACTTTGTTATTTATTAAGTTATGACTTAAATTTGTTTGTGGCAACAAAGTGACAAAGTGGCAGGACCTGTTCTCCCATGATGGTTTGAGAGGTATAGTATTACTTGACACGCAGTCTTACTTAGTTCAAATTGAACTAAGGCACTCCTTTTACCCTATATGCAGATTATACCTAGCGACAGAGTTTTAAGGAGCGCTTAAACAAATTGGTTAAAAGCATACCTATTGTTCTTAATTATACTTCATTATGGACTCAGATTAGTGAGGTGAAATTTCTCCTCTCATTATTTTATTAACAGGTTAAAATGCCTATGTCATATTTTTAGTTCATTATGTAATCATACTTCGGTTTAATTAATGATAAGTATTATATTCTTATTTATATTTTGCAAGTTACAACCTTGGAGTTTTATTTATGGTAAAACTACCATGGCATATAGGTGAGTGCATGAAGTTGGTGGACCTTTTAGATGCAACTGGATTTTTAGAAAATTGATCATGTTTATGTGATAACTTTTTCTTTTCTCAACCATTTCATAAAATATTATATGTAGCACTACTAGACACTGATATCTACACCCTATAAAATATAAATATACAATCCATCATCATTACATTAAGACCTTGAAATGTTGCACTAAGGCATTTATTCCAGTTTCTAAAGAAACCCATGCTTGACCACTCATTATAATATGCGAGGGACAATAATTTTTTACGAAACCTTAAACATAAATAACACTTTTTATGAATATTATAAATATGTAATTTATATTTCAAAATATTATGTTTTTCTATTTTTTTCAATTTCTATTTTGTCCTAACTCTTTGACTCAAGAAACAAATTGTTAGTGTTTTTTCCATAACTTTTTCAACTCTTGATAGTTTTAAAAACAAATTTTATGTTGCACTAGAAGATAATGACATATACATTATATAAAAAACCCATTTCATGATTATTTCATTAAGACTTTCAAAGGCTGCACCCACAAAAACATATGCCTTATCTTTTTCCTTAAAAATAAAAGCGATTGTTAGAAAAACTGAAACTTGACATAGTTATGGAAATTTTCATTAGATTTAAAATTATATATTCAGAAAGGTCATTCAATTTCCTAGATTTCATATTTGTGACTCAAAGTAAGATATTTTATGTAAGTATCTCAAAAAATCCAAGTAAGTTGAGGGATTCTTGATTTTTTCAGTTTTTTGTTGCATCTAACGCACCAAAAGTGACCCTCGTTATCTTCCACTCACCCATATTCCATATTCCATGGTTACTAAGCATTTAAGCCTGGGGACAAATGCATTGTGCTAAGGATTAATCCTAAAGTTTACATGATATATACCAAATTCTAGGACCTTGGGATAATGCATACCATCTTTGGACTATGTAATAGCGATACGTTGTAATACTATAGGATCTGTTCTTAAGATTTGCGGTGGTGGAGTATAAACTATGGTGGAACCATATGATAGCAAGGTTTATGCCTTTTCATGGTAAATGAATTCCACGATAATGCAATGAAGTTTGAACTATAGAGAAGGGGTTTTGTATTTCGATAATGGTCACCAGTTGTGCCATTAATGCTTCTTGGGTTTCGTGGCCATCCCAAGATTAGGGATTTTGCTCGCAAATCATTTGACATTTTGTTTGGTTTTGAGGAGGGATGAGGTCTCAGCTCTGTACTGCAAGGAGGCAATGACCAGCACGATGGAGGTAAAATTTGTTTTTGGTTTTGAGTCTGCACTACATTGGGTTCATCGCTTAGTCACTGCATACTCCTCAACTTTGTCATGTTGCTATGTTTAGAGGTGACAGGGCAGGTGAGGAGGGATAGCTTAGGGTTTCTTTACTAGCTCAAGGCTGATACTATTTGGCCACGGTAAGCCTGCTATTCAAGCTTTATGCTTGCCACCACTCGGCCCTTTTGGGTAGAGCTAAGTTTTAACTTGATGGTTGGTTGGGGTTTAGCTATAACATTTTTTATTTCGCCTTTGGGTTAAGATTACAAACTTGGGTTTTTAAATGTTAAGGTGTTAAGCCATGAATCGAATCTTGGGCCATTTGACTCTATGTAGTTAATCCTAGTTATGTAAATCGTTATTTTGGTTTGGGCATTTTAGCCATGGAATGCACCATTTCTTGCAATGGTTCCATAGCCCATTGGCACGCCTATGTAATCTTCAAACTCGGTCTTTAATGGCGACTGTGTATCAAACTTGTTGAAACTCTATATAAATAGATATATGTATTGTTTCTATATGTATGACTGAAATGGTTAATTTACATCGTGTGTAATACGATTTCCTTCTCCGTTTTAATTTAAGTACGGTATGTAAATGGAGCTGGGGTTTGTAGGAGGCATTTTCCTAAATGGATGCTCTATGTGTAATGGTGTTAGTTATATTGCATATTGTAAATACTTGAAAGCGTAGGTAAGCCATGCCATAAATGAAATGATCCTTTCCCATAGTGTTGTGATAGCTTCTATATTATTTTGTTTATGCTTATTAGTTCTTATGTAAATTGGACTATGGAAAGCCATGGATGGAAACCCACGATGACCAATCGTTTACTGTAGGTTTATATTTTAATGGACTATGTATTTAAATTGTTGTTGGCCGAGGTCGTGCTCTATCTAGGGTGTTACAACCTCACTCTTAGTCTATGCATTGTTTATTACATGGAATTTGGTGTATTTATAAATTGTATCCCATATACGTTAGTTGTATAGCATGGCATGCGTATAGATATGAATGTTGGATTATATAAAAGGTTGATTCCTGTTCACTATGTTATGTCATGGCTTTTATTTGCTTTTAAGAACCTGCAGTATGGTTATACGATTTGGATTTCAGTTTAATATATTATACTGTGGTTGTTATTACTGTTTTTTCCTCGGGTATGAACATCCAAGGGATTCGATTTCGTGACCTTTGTTCGCATGAAAAGGGGTTTAACTATTAGTTTTTTACTATATGTGTTGTTTATGCATAATAGTTATATGGGAAAGAGTGATTTTTATGGGATGTGATCATAATAGTTTTAATTAGTACTATGGATTTTTATATGTGTGAACAAATTTTAAATATGGGACCACATGGATGGTCACAATTGTTAATTTTTAATGGTTATATCAGATCATAAAAGATTTAGCATCATATCAGCATGGCCACAATCCAAAAGATCACTCAAAGATAGACACGCACAACCACACAAAAGAACACAAATATTTATCCTGGGAAAACTCTAATGGGAAAAAACCATCAAAAGATTCTTCAATATAGATGCCACAAAAAGATAAAAGGTAAAACCCAAAATACTGATCCTCCTTCTTCTCCAGCTATAGCTCTTTCTCTCTCTCTCTCTCTCATGCGCTACACAAGTGAGTGTGTGTGTCTCAAATGAAGAGCACCACACTTCTATTTATATTATTTCGTTCATTTAATATTAGACTCAGCTATGTAGGCTTGAGTAATCCTAATTCAGTTATGTAGGCTCGAGTAACCACAATCGGGGTACTAATGACTTGACATACAATGGAGGGGAATTCCTCATGAATTTAGGTAATTTTGCTGATACGAACATTGGGGTATAAATCAATACAATTAATTCTCCCAATAGGAACATCGGGGACCAAAAAATATATTTAGAATATTCTTCAAAGTTACAACAATTCAACACTCCCCCTTAAAGAGAAGGGTATTCTACAATAGCATCAACAACAACAACAATAGGAGAAGGAGGGCATCATCAACATCATCATTAGGGTGATACATCTATAAATCATTGGAATCTTTTCATCATATTCAACATATAGTCTTCATCTTCATACTTCAGCAGCAACAACACTTTGACCACTCGATCGACAGCATCACCATCAGCATTTTGATCTTTTCAATCAGCAATCATCATCATCAACAATACTTTGAGCAACATCATTAGCAATACTTTGATCTATCAATCAGCAACATCATCATCGTTAACAAAATCATCATCAACACTTTGATCTCTTGATCAGCAACATCATCATCAACACTTTGATCTCTTGATCAACAACATCATCATCAATACTTTGATCTTGTGATCAAACAACATCATCATCATCAACTTTGATCTTTCGATCAGACACCATCATTATCGTCATCAACAATACTTTGATCTTTTGATCAACAACATCATCATCATACTTTGACTTTTCGATCAGCAACATCATCATCGTCATCAACAATAATTTGATCTTTCGATTAACAACATCATTATCATCATACTCTAAACTTTTGATCCGTATCATCATCATCATCATATTCTAAACTTTCGATCAGCAACATCATTATCATCACATTCTAATCTTTCAATCAACAATCATCATCGACATCATACTTTGCTCTTTCGATTAGCAACATCATCATCATCACATTATGATCTTTTGATCAGTAATCATCATCATCATATTCTGATCTTTTTATTAGTAACATCATCATTATCACACTCTCATCTTTCAATCAGGAACATCATCATCATCACACTCTCATATTTCGATCAGGAACATCATCAATAGCAGCAACAACTTGTAATCCACAATATGAAGACAAAATTCTTTCGGTCACTTTTGGACTTAAAGTCTAGGGATGATGCAATCCCACCACATTCTCGACAACTGAAGTCACTGTATTCAATTACGGGATAATCACTCCCTATCACTTTGGGACTAACTCCAAGGATGATGCAATCCTACCATGTTCTCAAGTACCGAATTCACTGGATTCGTTCTGAACAAAAGTTCAAGGAGGATACAATCCAACCACGTTCTCGAGCACCGAATTCATCGGATCCATTCTGACTCGAAGTTCAAGGATGATACAATCCTACCACGTTCTCGACTCATTAGAGGAAATTTCAACTCAAAATGGGCCTTTTAAATTTTATTCAAATTCCATGTCATCATGTGTTAGCCAATAAAATTGCTTTAAATTTGAAATACCGTATAGGTCTTAAACAATTTTTTAATATAAATTTGGGGATAGGTATCATAAAAAAAAACTACTTTTTTGTTTGTATTTTTGACATATCTCCCTGTGTTTTTACTCAAATTTCGATCGGGAGAGCTCGTTGGATGCAGAATTAAATTCTGCACCCAACGAGTACCCACTCTACATACTTTTGATGGACCCCTCTACCCCAAAAACAAGAAATACCTGAAAAATGGAATGATGACATCATCATTCCATTTTTTCAAGTATTTATTGTTTTTGGGGTAGTCGGGTCTGTCAAAAGTATGCCGAGTGGGTACTCGTTGGATGCGGAATTTAATTCCACATCCAACGAGCTCTCCCAAACGAAATTTGAGTAAAAACACAGGGAGATATGTCAAAAATACAAACAAAAATGTAGTTTTTTTATTTTCTTCCTCCAAAATTAATAAATATTATTTTATTATTTTAACTATTATTTTATTAGTTCATTTTAGGAGGCCCATTTTGAGTTGAAATTTCCTCTAATGATCAAATTCATCGCATCCGTTCTGAACCGAAGTTCAAGGATAATACAATCCTACCACCTTCTCGAGTACCAAAATCATGAGATCTGTTCTGAGCCAAATGTCAAGGATGATACAGTCCTACCACATTCTCGAGGACCAAAGCCATCGGATCCATTCTGAACTAAAGTTCAGGGATGATACAATCCCACCATATTTTCAAGGACCGAAGTCACTAGATTTGTTCTAGTCAAATGTCTTGGGATGATACAATCCCTACACATTCTCGAGGGCCGAAGTCATCGAATTCGCTCTGGAAATTTTTTTTGGGTTGATACAATCCCTCTTCATTATCAAGGACTTAAGTCATAGAATCACTTTAGGACAAGTGTCCAGGGATGACACAATCCCATTGCAACATCACTTCTCCCGCTTTCGAGGAAGGTCTTTTCAAACAACACCAATCTTGTCTCGAAGGTGTCCAAACTTTACCCGAGATAAAGGCTTCATCAACTCATTAGTGTTGAATCATCATCTTGTAACATCATCATCGAAACCACCATCATCTATATATTTAGCATAGAAATATGGAATCACCATCATCTGCGTTTACAGTATGTAAATGATGAAACATCATCTATATCTTCAGTATGGGAATACTGAAACATCATCATCTGTATCTTATCTCGAATGTAGAAATTCTGGATTTCTATGTGCTTCAATGGAGCACTGGGTTCTCTGTCATCTTGATACAACTGTTGTTATCACATAGAATCTCAGTAGTATCCATCTCGATATCAAAGAGACCTGACATCAGCTTCTGAATCCATATGGATTCACAACTAGCAGAGCAAGCCGCTATGTATTCTGCTTCCGCCATGCTAAGAGCAATACTGGACTGTTTCCTACTAAACCATGAAATCATAGCAGACTCCAGACAAAAGCATCCATCTGAAGTGCTTTTCCTATCTGAGACACTTCCATCCCAATCTCCATCTGTATAGCCATACAATCTATAATCATGGTTTCAATCATAGTATAGACCAGATTCTATAGTCCCTTTCAGATATCTCATCACATGTTTTGTAGCTATTAAGTGAACGCATCTAGGTTGAACTACATAAGTTGTTCACAACAAACTAATGTCGGGTCTGGTCTTTATTAGATACATCAATGACCCAATAATCTGTCTGTATTGAGCCACATCCACTAACTCTTAAGGGTCATCAGCTAACAACTTCAAGTTGGAATCCATTGGCGTGGCCATGGCTTTACATTCAAACGCATCAAATCTTTTCAAAATTTCCACTACATAAAAAATAGATCATCCACATACAATAATTGTATGCCAGGCTCATCTTAGATAACCTTGAACTAAAGGTTAGGGTTAGCTTTACTCTTGGTAAATCCCAATCTCATCAGCAAACTATCTATCCTTCCATACCAAGCTCTGGAAGCTTGCTTCAGGCCATATAGGGCCTTCTTCAACTTGCATATGTGACTCCGTCTGTATTCAACTTCACATCCTTATGACTATACGATGTAAAACTCTTCCTCAATCATACCATTGAGGAAGGCTTGTCTTTACATCCATCTGGTGTATATCCCACTTCATCATGGAAGCAGTTACCATGATAGTTCTGAAGGAAGTGTACCTTGCTTCCTAGAGCAAGTGTCTCTTCAGAATTAATTCCTTCTTTCTCAGAGAAACCTCTAGCCACATGTCTTCCCTTACTTCTATCAGCAGCATATTTTATCTTACAAATCTATTTGGAAGATACCACATTCTTTCTTTCTCGTTTGAGTACTATATCCCAAACATCATTCTAGTACTCTTTCATCATACCATATTCCATGAGTTCATCTTGTCAGGTCATCAACATATCCTAGCCTTATGTATTCAACCTTCAAGGTTGGAACCCACTTTACTCTTGGTAAAGTCTTGATCCATCAAGAAGTTGTCCATCATGTCAAACTCAGAGATCTTCTATAGTCACTCCCCGTGAAGCGGAGCATCAACTTCCCTCTTCATTCTATACAGGTGGTTCTCTGCTTGATATATACTTCTAGTGAGTCTAGTAAATAGAGTATGTCATGTCATAGTCTATTCATACTGAGGCAAACCATGAACCTTGCTTTGTACACTTGTTTTGGTAGATCCATATTGTAGACATCATTCGCCATGATCAACTGTTACTCGTTGATCATAGCTTCTTTCATAGCTAGAAAGGTTAGCATTAATGATGTCACCCAACTATGTTATACAACTAGATTGTGTCTGAGGCCTTTTACTTTGGTTTTGAAGTCTCGCCATTATTTCCTTCATCTTGAGTTATATATCGTAACCATGGTGGTCTTCATCATTCGAGGTGGATCTACCATTCGTTGAAGCTCTTTCTTCTGTCACGGTGTCTCTAACCTTGGGATATTTAGATTCATGTTTATTGGAGTGAATCTTGAATTGTCATCACTTGTTCTTTAGAACAAGTCTCATCCTTTTTTTATTGTAGCCAGTTGTACAAGACCTTTCCTATCAGTCAAATGCACCAGTGGCATGGTTAGAACCATTTCATAGAACATATGCATAATGGTGCATCATTCAACTGTTTAGCCAATACAACATTCATCCATATCTCATAGAAACTTTCTAGATGACATCATTGTGATTGTGTACTAATCCAATATGTTAGCAAGGAGGTTTCATTCTTGATAAGTAGCAATGGAGAGTTGTATAGCACCATGAGCTATGTACCCATCGCATGCATATTAGTAGTATACTGTCATTAATGCAAACATTCTATCATGCATAACACATCAACTAAATATAAAATAATATCATGAAATGACAATTGAATACTTATCTTTTATTCATTTCATGGGTAGGCTCCTTGATCCTTCTACTTCATCATCTTCTTCATTCATGACATCATCATTTCTTATTCGAATGCTAAGATGGATAAGAGGTTATTCAAGAATTGATTTCTTCATATTCCTCATCGCTTGAGAGATCTTCTCTGAATCATGAGTGCTTGATCCTTAGTTGCTCCCATCTTCTCTTCTCTTATTATGAGTCGAGTTTCTTCTTGTGTAAGGCTTTAGCCTCATTTCCCTTTGGAATTGGAACCTCTCTACTTATGTAGGTGTCCAATTCATTTTCTTCAAGAACAAGTGAAATACTATGCTTTGATGCTTAGAAGCTTTCAGATTCACCAAGATTGTCATTAAGCTGAGGTGTCGGGTCGTTTTGAGATGAGAACCTCAAAAGTAAATGGTAAAGGATTAGATCTTACCGGTTTGAGATGATTGTCCTAGTTCCGAATCTCACTGATCAAGGTTTTTCTAGAGAAATCCTAATTTTTAAAACTTGAAATATTTCATATCTAATTGGATAGAAATATGGTCCTCCTGAGGGCGAGCTAAGAAGCATATTCATTTTCCCAAAACTATGATCAGAATTGCAAAATATATGATGGCTTAGTTTTCTTCAATTTCTTCTCGAGGATTCCTCATATTGTTTCTAAGATATCTTTGAAATTACTGCTCCTCTGTGTCTAAAATTTTCAACTGAGGTATCCTTGTCTGTCGTCTCTCCAACAACGAGGTTTGAGCTGAATTGGTTTCATCAATTGGGACTTATATGTGTTTTACCAAGGTAAATTATTTCACGACTGTTCAGAAGAGAAAACTTGTACAGACTTCCACGTGTCATTGTTTTATCTTCGAGGTCTGAAATTATTACCACAGAACATAAATTCTATGCCCTTTCACAAATATTATGTGAAATTTCATTTGGACCTTTGTAGCCCGAGACATAGCGATTCTCTCTAGGTAACCTGTTTAAGGCTGAATCGTGAGAGAGGCTGGAACCCTAACTTGGAGGAATCATATATCCTAGAATATAGAGAATTTGAGACTGAAACGTTTACACAGTGTAAATCAAGAATTTATCTTCAGCCTTTGAAAGTTTCGGCTCTAGATCCTTCTCTAATACCAAGATTTAGTGAATCTACCAAAACTACTAGTTTTAGTATTTTAGGGTTTTCAAACATGAAACCCTAACCTTCCATAGCTGTAGCTGTAGCACTGTTTTGGCTGCACAATGACTTCTTTTAGGGTGTCTCTGATACCATATTAATTTTTAATGGTTATATCAAATATTAAAACATTTAGCATCATAACACCATAACCATAAGCCAAAACATCGCTGAAAGATAAACAAGCACAACCACACAAAAAGAACACAAAGATTTATCGTGGGAAAACCCTAATGGAAAAAACCCACCAAAAGATTCCTCAATATAGATGCCACAAAAAGATAAAAAGTAAAACCCAAAATATTCATCCTCCTTCTCTGGCTATAGCTATTTCTCTCTTTCTCTCATGCGCTACACAAGTGAGTGTGTGTGTCTCAAATGAGGAGAGCCACACCTCTATTTATATTCTTTCGTTCACCTAATATTAGACTCAGTTATGTAGGATCGAGTAATCCTAATTCAATTATATAGGCTCAAGTAACCACAACCGAGGTACTAATCACCCGACTTACAATGGAGGGGAATTCATCATGACTTTAGGTAATTTTGTCGATAGGAACATCGAGGTATAATTTAATACAAGTAATTCTTCATATAGGAACATCGGGGATCACAAAATATATTTAGAATATTCTTTAAAGTTACAATAATTCAACAACGATGCCTCCTCTGTTCATTTAATTCTTACTAATGCTATTTATTTTAAATGGAATGTTATGGTATTTAGTTTGTATTATGGAGACATGCCTTAAAAGGTCCTTGATTATTTGTTAACTTTGTTTTATTTATAATTTTTTCTTTAGTTGATTTAAATGTAATTAGTAGATTAGCTTATAACAGTATTTATAGGATTGTTTATATATATATATAATATACATAGTTAACATGTAGTTTTGAACTAGTTTTATTTTAAAGAAATCTAAGGTAAGCCTCTGTTAGCAAATGAAATATGTCAGCAGAGTAATTAAGCCTAAAGAACAAATATATTCTTAACTAGAAATCAAAACCTAGTTTACAGTAAGCATAATCCAAGTATTGAAATAATACAGCAATGAACTTAAAGGTACAAACCATGGTTATATATGCATATGATAAAATTTGCAATCTAAGGTTAATATTTGAGAAATGCAAACCCTAGCAGATTCAAATCAGAAAATAAATCACATAGGGTTAGAAAAGGTATTGAAATCATTTACCTAGCATAACCAACAATAAATCTAGAGATTAATCTAGGGCTTCATACCTGCAATTGAAGCTCTGTTAATGGCTGAACCTGCACACTCAAATAACCAGCATTAACAATTAAATGTAGACCTCACATTTGTTTGATGGCCAAATCACTTGGTAACTACCACGTTCCACCCAACCATGACCCAGAACCATTCCTGTTTTAAATCTGAATCCCCCCAAGCTGGACTCCAACATGCAAGTACCTTCGAGCTCCTATGGTATGGTTTCCTAACTTGTATTTGATTCTGAATCAATTTTCCTTTTGCTTGAAGGAAAAAATTGTCCAAGAAATCACTTGAGAGCAAAAATAGGCAGAATAATAATTCTCCGAGATAAAAATCAGATTCCCTAAGCCTTTCCTTGGCTTGAGTCTTTATAGATAGACTTTTGATTCAAAGGGAGAGTTAAATCAAGAAAACTTGGTTTATTGATTTAACCCTTTTCAATTACTTTGGGTAATTATTAATATTTTAACTTAGGAATTTTCTACTAGTTTGTAGTTGGACTTTCATAGACATTATGCTATTTATTAATCTTTAATAATAAATAATAATTGATGGCGCTTCTCTTCTTTCTTTCATTTATTTATATTATTACTATATTTAATTCTTTATACATACCATGTATAAAGTACATAATAGTATAACACTTTGTTAACATTTATCTTTGGGCATCATATACCATGATCCCTAGACTTAATAACACTTCTTCATTAAGGTCAAGTAGGTAGATGGTTTAGTTCTACTAGGCTAGGCAACTCTAAGCATCCTTGCATCTTGGATTTCCCTAGTATAACGTGGTAGCTCTTCAGTACTTTGATGAGAATACATAAATTTGAAGTTTCATTTAATCACTTCTAAATAAGTATGATGAGAACAATATTTTTATCCAGTTGTTTTTACTCAGAACTTATTAAATTCTTTTTAGTAACTCCTAGCGCTTACCAGATCCCATACTCAATGCTGAAAGAGTGCGTTACAATTGAGTACAATTCTAGAGCTCCTCGCTCAACACTAATGCTAGGATGTACTTGTGTGATACGCCTAGGGACACAATGGCCAAGAATCTGATGCTCTAGAGCTTATGCTCAACATCAACATGGAAGGCTCGAGGACTTAATCCCCAACACATCCAATTATCTTTTCATGTGTTCTAGAGCTTCTTGCTCAACATAAAGGTAAGTACTCATGCATTCTAGAGCTTCTCGCTCAGCGTAAATCATCAATCACTCAAGTGCTTTAGAACTCCTTGCTCTACACAAAAACACCAAGTTTTGCATATAAATGATCAAATGGAAGTTTTGGTGGCTAAATCCTGGTCTCTTATCACGTGACAAAAAATAGTCATATTTAGTTTGGTCATTTAATGCTTTTCTTGTAGTTATTAATTTGGTCATATATTTGGTCATTAATTATGGTAGTTAATGACCAAATATATGACAAATTAATGACCAAATATACGACCAAATTAATGACCACAATACAACCTATAAATGGAAAAAATAAATATGACCAAATTTTTTGCCGCATGTTAAGAGACTGAAAATTAGCCAACCCTCATCGCCAAATCAAAAGTGGTAATTTATATGCAAATTTTGACAATTGCTTTGTCACTTATCTCTCATTTTGTACTAGTGTTTATAGATGAATGATTTTGGCGATTCTAGCGAAAATGCAACACAATCAAATTTCAACAACAACAAAAATTCAATGAGCATTACTATGATGATAGTTTATGTTGCACGTGTTAACTTTATCGTCACTATAGCAATGAACAGTGTGTTTTCGTTTTTATTGTAACAAAACATTATTTCCATTGCTATAGCGACGATTATTGGGGGCCATAACATTAATTTTAAATTTTTTTTATCTCTTTATCCATGAAAATTTTGATTTTAACTTATTTGTGGCAATATTTTGTGAAACTTTGAAGCCATATGTACTTGTCTCATCAACCTCGGTGTGATGAGTCATTTTGAAATGAGAACCTCAAATGGAAATAAAAAAGACTTAGATCTTACAAATTTGAGGTTATCCAACCTCATTCGTGAGCTAGCTCATCTAGGGTTTGTAAGAGAAACCCTAATTTTCCAAACATGGAATTTTGGAGTTTTGGGTGGATATAAAGATGTGCCTCCTTCACTTGAGTTGTTCAATGAAGTCCTTTGCCAAATTTGGTGGAGGGAATCTACAAAAAAATTATGCCCTAGTTTCCCATAACACAAGAGATGAGTCCAAAAATGAAAATTCTCACAACTCAAATATGACTTCACAGAAAGATGTGCCTTTCCATGGAGAGTTTTTGAGTGAGGTCATTTTCTGAAAACTATGGTGGGAAGCTTCTGAAATTAGATGCCCTAGTTTCATCATGCATTGTCCCACAGTCCCACGTAGTGTGGCGCAGTAAAGAAAAATGAAACTTCTCCAAATTTGAATCCACTTCCACTAAAAGATGCACCCTTCTAGAGCAAGTTAGCCTAGACCTCTTTTCTTGATGATCTATGGACAGAAGACCTTAAACTAGGAATTCCTAGTCTATGCTTTTACACACTGCTTTAAAGATTTTTTTATAATAATATCTTAGTTATATCTTATGTATATTTTTTACACGTAAAGAGTACACGATAAATGTCATGAAGACTACAACATAAATCTTATCGTGTCATGTAAACATTTTTTGTTTACATTTTGATTTATGAGTAAATGTTTTACAATAAATTAATATATTTATGATATCATAAACTTTAAAGAGTATATGATACAATAACTATGTGATTTTGGTTATACATTATCTTTTTCATGTGCAATACTTCATATCCTCCCATGAAGTATACACCCGAGCTTAAAAAACATGTACGTTCAAGCTATCCAACACACAAGCATCGAAGTCAACTGTTGACCTCATTGTTGGTTCATTGGATAGCTTGAACATACATGTTTGTTAAGGACGGCCCAAATATACCAATTATTCTTGGTTGACTTCATTGCTTGTTTATTGGATAGTTTTAAGGTACATGTTTTTTTTAAGGATGACCAAAGTATACCAATTATTCTTCCTATTATCCTTCTCATGTGGAATAGATCATGTCCTCCCATAAAGTTACATACCCTCCTTCAATACTAGATTTTTAATACCCCTTACACATTGTTGCCCTCATGGGCTACCATATTGCTCCTATGAAGTTATGCCTACTTGCCCATACTGGTTTTTCGTACGCGCTTACACATTGTGGCCCACATGAGTGGGATGGCGACCATATTGCCTCCTAAAATTGGGGGATCATGAATAGGTAATTCCGTAAAAATCTATGAAACAATAAAACCCTAAAACGCATATATTATGTTTATTTTAAAGGTTAAGAGAAAAAAAATATTTAATAACATAGAAATTGAAAGGAAAAAATAATTAAAGACAAAGAATGGGTCATAGCACGGGTAATTTGGGTAATGCGCACCTATATAAGTAAATGCCATCCGAGCTCTTTTTTCATATCGAGCTCGGTCAGACTTCTCTCGTCAAGCTCGTTGCTCACACAAAGAGAAAGTTCGTTCGCTCAGACTTCTCTTCGCAATATCTTTGCTCACGCACAAAAAAAATATTTTCTGTTTCTGAAAAATACTGGCCATGGCCATGGGATAAGATACATCTTACTGTTTTTTTATTGAATTCCTGAATCAATATGAGGGTAAAATCTGTCATATTCATCAGAAAACAGTAGTTGAAAAAAATCCTTAGATTTGTTTTTCACGAAAACAAACAAGAGCATGCAGGTATGTAACATTTGCTATATCCATATCATTCTTCTATTTTTCAACAAAAAAATGGTTAAATGGATTGATGTTCAAAGTAAAAAAAAATGTCATGAAGCATGAATGAGCAAAGATTTCATACACAGAGATATAATGATAAGCTTAATTAGAGCTTGATAAGCTTAATTAGAACTTGAAACCTGTACATTTGGAGGAAACTGAAAATAACAGGTTAATGTAGTAGAGAATTCATTCTGGTATGAGCAGCAGAAACAATAATATCTCAGTGCAGCAAAACCAGACATGAATGAATTAACATTGTGATCCATAACTTCTACTCTCCCCGATGTCCAAAAACAGGCTTCAGGTCAAAAAATCGAAATGTAGAGCAAATAGAAAGAGATTATTAACTATAATAACCATTGTCATACTGCTGTGAATCAGACAATTCTGCAGTCAGATGTAGAATTTCCTCAAGAGCATCTGAAATAGGTGGCATGCTGAATAAATAACCAGTGTATGGATAGGGAGCTGAGAAGTGGGTGCTGTTGAAATTGTTTGCTTCTAGTTGCTGCTGCTGCTGTGGTTGATCTTGTGGCGGTGGCGGCTGCTGCTGCTGATCTTGTGGCTGCTGTTGTGCTTCTGGATTGAAGTATAAAGCAATATAATTCGTTACAATGAACCTTTATAGATCTGCCATGATATGATCACTTGTGTTGAAGCCAGTGCAGGAAGGAGTGATGGTAGGAGTGATCGTAGAATAATTCTCTTGAGGAACATAAACAGCACAATTCAAAGTGTTGTTATTGCTGAAGTACTTTGGGATGCAAACACTGGATGCAGGGCTGGTTGCAGAGACAGACATTGGAAGATACCCACTAATGATCTCGTCCAACAGGCCTGAATCTGAATGACCATTACTATCTGCAAGGTTTTGGAATTGGTGTTCCACATTAGAGCTCAATGTATAAGTATATGGTGACACCGGACTGCATACCTCACAAGCAGGCTCTTCTAAGCATGGAAGGAAATAAACACTTTCAACGGGGTTTGACAGTGGGATTGCATTGTCTGGAGTGATCGTTATATTGTTGTTGAAGGCACGCTTATGATCAGAGTTTTTGTAACTGAGGAACAAGTGGTGGATGAAGAAACTGGGGATGGAATGGTAGAACGATGGGTATCATCAATGGTGTTTTTTGATAATGAGAGCAGGAGAGGATCAGCTAGGGGCAAGTTCTGCGAAGTGCTGGCATTAATGCTATGATGATCTCTTGGAAGAGAGACGGGAACCACGCTGCTTGAACCAGCTCCCGCAAGCAACTGGTTATTATTGTTCTCAATCTCATTATTTGATGGCCTCCAGGAACTAGCAGTGTTTCCAAGCATGTTGTAACCACCATTTACACTGAACTGTTGTTTCTGCTGCTGCTGTTTGGCTTCATCACAAGGGCTAGGCCTCGTGGTGCTGGAATCTCGCCATAAGCAATCAAGCCACCTGTCTTGCAGCTTTTGAGGCTTGTGTGAAAATTGATCTTTGATATTAGTGGGAAACGTAGAACCAGTAAGAGATGCAGGAGGAGTTGGTGTTGATAACATACAGTGCTCTGAATTGAGGTATATGAAGTTGGTCCGCGCCTTGATCCCACTCATGGCTCTTGCAGCAAAATCATAAGCGCATGCTGCTTCTTCTGCTGTGTAGTAGGTTCCAAGCCACCGTCGTTCTTTGGCTTTTGCGTCACGAATTTCTCCAGCAAAACGGCCCCGTGGATGTCTGCGGATACCTCTATATCTACCAGCCTCTTTCCCCCTCTTGAACTGTTTCTCTGAGAGCTTGTTAGGGCTCAGACTTTCATTCTTCTGCAGCTCTGACTGCTGCTGCTGAGACTTCATTGTGTTTAGGACTTCGAATAAAGTGAACTGGGTCCACAAAACACTACCGATCGCAGATCAAGAGTAACCCAATACTTTTATATATCTCGCGATGTATATCCTCAAAGTGGGTACCGCCGAAATAACCATGGTGTGTATCAGCACAAGAGAAATTCAAATAAAAGCTTCACAAAATACCAAAATGAGTGTCTGGTGATATTGTGATATATTCAGTCCAAGCTAAAAACACAGGCAACACCTTTGCTGAGAAGGAAAAACTATGCACATAGTGCAAAGCATCAAGATGAATGAAACCGAAACTCAAATTCCATTTTATATGGGCTTCAAAGAATCAATACATGCAGAAATGCTTTTCTTTCACAAGTACAAAAATGCAAATATAAGCATTAAAAGATGATGCTATACTTGACCATGCAATAAAATTTACACTGAGACAAATATATCAGAGAAAAACAGATGCATATGCAGATAATTATATCAGAGAAAAACTATGCACATAGTTCAAGGCATCAAGATGAATGAAACTCAAATTCCATTTTATATGAGCTTCAGAGAATCAATACATGCAGAAGTGCTTTTCTTTCATAGGTACAAACATACAAATATAACCATTAAAACATGATGCTATACTGACCATGCAATAAAATTAAATGGAGACAAATATATCAGAGAAAAACAGATGCATATGCAGATAATTATATCACAGAAAAACAGATGCACATGCAGATGGAATTGATGCAGAGGGTAGTGGGCATCAGGATTTCTTACTTATTTGAATGCTGATGCTCCTCAAATGCTGAGGCCAATCTCAAGTTTTTTCAAGTCAATACTTACAGTGACAATCAATGACTGCTCTCACGCAGGCTGATAAGAAATACAAAGACAATAATAACAGCACCTTACACAATTTGTCAACTCTAGGCAGCTCTTTAAGGCTTCTTCCCAGCTTTTACAAGACGCCAACAGTCCCGTGAGGTCAGGCCTAACTGCTAAATAGCTTAGGAGGATGATTCGCAGGAAGGGAGGGCACTGGACAGGGTTTAACATTGACAAAATGAAAACAACTGCTGCCTTATCGATATATATGGCTTTCTCGCTAGAGTTGGACTCTACCGCCACGTAACAACCACACCACCTAGCTAGGGCTTCTGTCTCTCATATCTCCTTGTCTTCCACTTGAACTTTGTGAACGTACACCGTGCATGGGATAGTGGTCTGTCTTAATTTGTTTGCACAATGCCAGAAAAGATGTTGGTTGCCGCAAGGTTGCTCTGATAGGATTATGTATTGATTGGTTGCACTTAAAATATGGGATCCCTTGATTCTCTCGTTTACATACACCATTTCCAATTGGCCACTTGTAATCATTAACTTTCTTATTTATCTTTTTTATACAAATAAATTTATTATTTTATCTGTTTTAAATATATTATTAAGTGTGTTTCAAATAAGCTGAATTTTAATTTAGGGTTAAATGTATTCCCTTTTACAATCCGCCACTAGTAATCATTACCTTTTATCTGTTTAGTTTTTTAATTGATTGGTTTTTACACATAAATCTATCATTATGTATTTATAGGAGACTAGACTAAATTGAATTTTAATTTTCTTAATAAATTGAATTTTAACTTTTCATTCAAAATTAAAATTAAAATGCATTATATATATATATATATAATTTACACATGAAATTTTGGATTTGATTTTTTTTCACAAATTTATATTTTAATTTTAAAAACTTTTATTTTCTTATTAATCATAAATAATCACCTAGTAATGATTGTATATTTAACTAACTAACCTAAGAAGTTGGCATGTTCAGTGTGTTGTCTCCCTCCTCTTTGCCCATTGAACATAAACAATTGGTATGTACACCTCGAGATTCGACATGTCAAGATTTGGAATTTGGACATCTCTTCACTAACTTAAGCACTTATTGTATGTTCACCTAACCAGCCCAAAAAGTTGACATGTTCAACATGTTGTCGCATTTCTCTTTTTCCATTGAACCTAAAAAAAGTTCGCATGTTCACCTCGAGACTCAACATGTTCACCCTTTGCATGTCTAGAATCATATTTGAAATTTGGACATCTGTCCACTAACTTAAGCAGTGAGTGTATGCTCACCTAACCGGCCTAAAAAGTTTACATGTTCACCATGTTGTGGCCTTTCTCTTTTTCGATTGATCCTGAAAAAAGGCATGTTCACCTCAAGACTTTCCATGTCTAGAATCAGATTTGAAATCTCGACATCTCTCCACCAAATTAAGCAATTATTGTATGCTCACCTAATTGACCTAACAAGTTGGCATGTTCACCTCAAGACTCTGCATGTCTAGAGTCTAGACGACTCTCCACCAACCTAGGGACATATGGGAACCATGGTCCCCTTGGCTTCCATAATTTTGAAATTTAAAAACCTTTCTATATCTAAGTATAAATGTATATATATAACTTGTCTTAAATTTTGAAATTTAAAAACTTGTCGATATCTAAATATAAATGCACATATATGATTTGACTTAATATGTGCAAAGGCATATATACAACTATAACACAATAACAGTTTCTTATTACAAATTTAATCAAAACACAATCACTTTTTTATACATTATAGAAATTTCATTATGATTTAAATTTCATACATTATTAAGATTGACTATCATATCAATTTCAAAATTTAATTATGATTCGAGTTTCATTATAATTTAATTAAAATTTAGGATTGACTATCATATCAATTTCAAAATGTAAATAATTTAACTAAAATTGAAATTATAACATAACATATTTTTATGAATATTACTTCTACACACTATCAAAAGTTTTATTATAATTTAAATTTATACCTTAAAACAAATTTTATGTTTTAACCATTTTTAAGCCAATACCCCATTCAATATCATCAAAAATAAACTTAAAATTCCACTCCTATAATTTGTCCCTTCTTATCATACCAAATTTATAATAAGTAATAAAAAATGATTTATTTTAATCTTTCCCATCTAAAAAATAGAACAAATAAAAATAAAATTAATTAAGAAGTTGGTCCTATTTTTTGAAATCTCTCTCCCTCCCAAAGCCTAAAATGAAAAAATTGATTGTGATATCGAAGTGTGCCTAACATCATTCTGTGCAAACTATGGAACTCCGACCTTTCCATCATATCTACCATGCACTTTGCAGAAGAAAATGGAAAGTAAAGTTGATACAGAAGTCAGTGACTCACTGTATGGTCTGAAATGGCAAATGGAATTAATGACAAAGAACACTTCGTTTCCATGGAATTAATGAAACTATTTTGCAGCTAGCCATGGCCACGCGATCCATGGTGATTTTGAAGAGCTCAGATGACGAGTTGCTCGAAGTTAGTGAGGCTGTGGCCATCCAATCTAAGGATATCAAGAACTATAGTTGTGTGGACTACAATTAGTCTTTCTAAATTTCGAGTTCCTTCCAACCCCTTCACTGTTGAGGTATTTTTACTCATTAAGGTTGAGATTAAGGGGTTTAGATGAGTACTTATGTGCAACTTAATTAAATGTATTGTGAAGTGTGGCTTTTTGAGGTATTTCTAAGTCTTAAAAGATTAAGAAGGTTAAAGGAGCACTTTTGGGGAGCTATAGGCTTTTAAAAAAAATAGTATTTATAAGTCTTGAAGATTAAGAAAGTTAAAGGAGCACTTTTGGGGAGCTATAGGTTTAAAAAGAAAATAGTGTTTGTCTCACTTAAAAGATTTTAGATTAATACTTTTAGGGGCCATAGGTTCTTTTTTATTTTAAATAGTATTTCTCTCATTTTTTATATATTTTAGTTGATTTTTAATATATTATTATATTCTTCTTGGAGTTGATTTAGAAAAGTGGAAGCTTTGTCTTTTCAATATTGTTCAAAAGTTTTTTTTTATGGAATTTCCTATGATATTAAAATTGTAGAGTTTTTATAATTTTTCATATTTCTTTAATTTTTTTTTTTGTGATCCATTTGTCCTATGTAAAAAGCCTTGTTGTCTCTAACAAAAGGTGCATGGACTATCTTCTTTCAAAGGCATATGAAGGTGGAGTAAAAGGATCTTACCATGAGCCCAACTTGTACGCAGCTTTATCAATTCCCTTTGAGTACGGTAATTTAGAGTGTCATGGATCACTACATATTTTGCAATCATTGTGAGCTATTGGAGTGTAATCACTAGTGCATGTAGAATAGTACAACAATAACTTACTTCTCAAGGTAGGTTATATGTTTGACTCTTAGCTTGACTTATGTTTTGACTAATTTGATATTTTGTATTTGAAGGTTAACTTATTTCTTTTTTCAATTATATGGTTTCTTAAAACATTTGTGGGATGATCATATTTATTAAATTATTGTGGGGCTCATATTTTGTTTTCAATAGCTAATTAGGTTCTTTTGGTCATTTTCTAGATATATTTCAGCCCAATGAGTTGAATTTTTTTTACTTTTTGTATGTAGCATAAAATTTGGGATTTGTTTGTATTGATGATTTCTTTTAAATAATGTAGATATTTTTTCCTAAAAGAATTGTAGCGTTTTCAATATTTTTAATGGTGACTTAAGATCCATTTAAATATAGGAGTATCTACACTCAAAATTTTGTATTTAGCTTTTTAATATATTTGAGAGCTAGCATTTAAATTTATTTTATTTTATTTTGTTTGCATATTGTATAAAATAGGGGATTCTTTTATGGATGTCTTTTAGGAAGCATGAATTAAATGATTTTTCTTGTTTTGAGATTTTTTTGAAGAACTAGTTATGTTTTTTTTGTTTATATGTTAGTTTAATTTCCAAAATAAGATTCAAGATTCTTATTTTGATGTTTTGAAAATCTATATGAATTTTTGAATGAGTACTTTACAATATGGAAACAAAAATATTAGGTATTCTAAATTTTGAATATCATAGTCTTTTAGTTGTATAAACTCTGCAAAATGTTTGATTATTATAACAAAGTATCTTAGAGCTTGAGTCATCGTTTGTAAAGTATGTATACTTGAATAGTGAACCAAAATATTTGAATGGTTTGTAAAATATTTTTATTTGTGTATTTGAGAAATGTGCCCTTAAGAACCTAAAGGTAAGAAAACTATTTTGTTTTCTTATTTTTGAGTTTGATGGATTACTCGGTTACTAATATTTACCTATATATTCTGAGCCTCCATCTCTTTGATGTGTTTTTCCCTTATGAAGTGTTCCATAGAAAGAATGGAACCCTTGGGTACATTCCTTTCTAATTGCATCGAGATGTTTGAGGTCCTCTACAACCTAGTTTAGGGGAGATATTATGTAAATTATTTCTAAAAATTATTTTGTTATTTCAATAATTGAATTCTTTTTTGGAGGATTTAATTCCTTGAATTTTAATATCCTTGATTTATTCTACTTACATAAACAATAAATCGAGTGCTTTCATTTCAAGTGAGATAGAGTAATATGCTTAATTGTTTGTAGGTGATTTTGTGTTCTATAATACTTTTATGGCTTTGTCTAGTAATTACATGCATATGTGTTTTCATATACAATTTATAAATATTTTTGTATATTTATGAGAAATATAGCTTATTAAGCATGTTAGTGTAATATCCCTCTTATAAGCCCTAAGTATTTTTTTGTAATAATTTAATGTTATTGTACTTGTTTACCTAACTAACCTAAGAAGTTGGCATGTAAAACCCAGTAAGTACATGATTAATTTCCTAAATCTGTAGATTTAGGAGAACAAAGAAACATTGGCGCAATAAAAAAATTTGACTCGAAACTAAATCAATAGGGAAGGGTAAACAATAAGCGAAAACTGGGAGGTCGAGTAAAGGTAATCGAGTATCATCACGGTGTTGACAACGGGACCAACCATCCTCCTCACCTTCGACCCTAAGCCACTTTTTAGACACTAGTCAATTGCTCACGCGCTTAATTGCTAATTTACTTATTGTAGATATGCGAGAGCCTAGGGATCAAACATGAGGGAATTTTCGCAGAAAAGAGACTTTGATAACCAAATAGTAAATCCAACATGCAAAGTACAAATATATCATAAAGTGTTTTTAGGAGTAGAAAACGTTCACCCAATAAGGCTACTCCTACCTCACATTAATGAAGGGTATTGGAAGGAAGAAGACATGTATATTATATATATATATAAGCATATATATATATATATATGGAAGGAATTTCATATATAACAGTGGAAGCATTATATAGTGAGGGAAATTTCATTAGCAAATAATGTTATAAATTACATGTATATAGAACATTATTTAAGTGGAGCACCTTATAGTAAAGGAAATTATATATATGTGTGTGTGTGTGTGTGTGTGTGTGTTTTGGAATTAATAATATATATAGCCAACACAATTTCATTTATCATACATATATGTACAACATTACATATATATATAATCTTTATAGAGCAAGATACTCATATTCATGGAGTATTAATTTACCGTGAGTAATAGGCAAGGTTTTGGACCCATTACCTAATTATTAGCCATTAATTTTGGAGGCGTCATTTAAACTCCTGTGACTGATATTAACTTTTTGAGAGATGTTGAACATGGAGGCTTTAATTACCCTGAATTATGGCCACCAATTTTGGAGGCGTTACAGGGATGGATAAATATTGATTATGGAGTCGTTGGGGGTTCACTAGTTTATATTTCTAGATCTTGGAGGAAGCAACAGGGGAGAGATATGACATTTTGAGAAAATGGATCTCCGTGCAAGATGAGCATGAGCTCTGTCATAAAATTATCTCTGCGCTTCTTGAGAGAGTGATCTCTACATTGTCCTCTCTACTTATAAAAGGAAGATGACCCCAGCCCTCCTGAAAAATGATCTCAACGATTTCAACTCGGTATTAATATTTCATCCTGGTTCATGCTTTTGGGAGTTTTCTACTTACGAATTTCTCTTAGCCTACAATGATAGAATTGTTAGAAAAATACTGTTATCATTTCCTTTCTTGTGGGTTTATCTATATTTTTATTTGTTTTTCTCGGTTCTCATTTTAAGATGGCATTAGTCATTTTCTTATGGAGTCGCTTCTATCATATGTCAAACCGACGATTTGAATTAACCTTCAGATCTGTAGAATATTGATCTTGCATTCCAGGTTTTCTTTTGGTTTTCATGTCAGATCTAGCATCAACCATGGATGCGTTTGAAAAATAGAGTAACCCAATATGCGTCTCCATGAGAATCATTTTGATCATTTATTATTAACCTGCATTTAGGAATTTTGACTCTGCATTTTAGTTTTTCCATTGTCGGCATTAACAGGTGATAACCTCAGAGAAAAATGCTTCCTATTGTCCATATTTATGACTCTCAATGATCTAATAGGAGGTTCTTACCATGTCTACATTGAGCGTTGTTTGAGGTTGTTTGTTTCTTGTATACATTTGTGTGTGATCCAACATTTGCGGGTTACAGATTTGAACCCCATTGTGATTCCAACCTACGTGTGATGTGCACAATTTCTTTATTTATGAACCCTCTCGATTGGTTTGTGGCTGCAAATTGCATTACTTATCGATTCAAATGTTTTTCCTTATAGTTTCTAGATCGTCGATTGGGACTCGCCGTCTTAGTGAGCGTTACTTTCCTTTAGATATGGATTATTGGAAATATGAGCTCCATCTTTTGCATTTTTCTTTTATAACCAAATACGAGAGGTACGATAATTATATCTGTGTGTTGGCACAACCCTCATATCTAGGATTTATAACTTAAGTTTAATTTTACGAACTTGTTTAGCCACAGCTATTGTTCAGAGGGAAAAATGTACATATGTACATAACTTAGTGAACCAATTACCATACTCTTCCACTGTCAGACGACCTGGTAGTAGCTGAAATACTTATATGTTTAGTAGGGAATCAAAAAAATTTGGGCGGGTATTCATTGACAGACTCATCAAAATTACAGGACCAGTCCAAATGATGCATATCCGCAACATACCTATTGACGATTGGTATTTCATTAATGATAATTTATGGGATAAGAAAGAGTGGTCAAGTAACACTATGTCAAGTAATGATATGATATGAATTATGTGATTTTATGATTTAAGAAGGAATTGTTTATGTGGGATATGATTTAAGTATTATATTACAATTTTGTTGCTTTTTCCTTACTATTCAAAAAAACTATGAGCTTATATATATAGTTACTGGCTAGAGTGAATAGCTGCCAAGTGACCTATACCTATATTAATTTGATAGGAACTTAAGTGTGTATCTTTGAATTTTACATGAAATTAGTATAGATATCCATACTTACATCATCCCAACTTAGATGTACTTTAAGGGTATGATAAGAAGATACACAATTAACTTGGCCGAAGGCATTTTCAATAGCGTGGAGTAAAGATACTAGTCTATGGTTCAAAGAGGGAGTATATTGTATTGAAAATGATATATTTTATATGTATATGTATGTAGGGTAGATTCTTAGTGTGTTTTAAGAACATACACTAGGTCTATTTGACTTCTGTTATAGATTATGTATTGACCAGTGATGACACAGCCCTGGCCCTGGATAGGTTAGCGCTTACGTGACAATAAAAGAAGGAATAATTAAAGGGAAGTGTTTAATATTAAGACTTCACTTGGTTACAAACAATATTTATTTGTTATGTTACATAAAGAATTGGTGATTGATCCATTCGTATTCAATGAATCATTTAATAAGAACCCCTAGTTGTATTAACCTACATAGTTTAGACATACTCTCTATGAGAAAGTATACAAGAGAGACAAAAAGATTATGACAACATTTATGTTGCGGATTGTAATCCTTTTAATGAAATAATGTCACAAGATGTGACCCTTTGGTGGATGTAACCAATGGATTGGGTGAACCACATATATTTGGTGTATTTTCTCTTATCTGTACATGTTGTGTATTTCATCTATGTTTTAGTTAATATTGTGTTTTATGTGAGATTGAGTTTTTCTTGATATTGAAATACATATAATGTTTCTATTTAAGTGAGAAATCAATTACTAGTTGCTTAATGAACAAACTAATTTCTTGATGTATAACTAAATGAATGCAAATAAGATTTGAATGCACTAACCAATAGCCATGACCTTATGGAATTAATAAATAGTCTCTTAAAGTGTTTTACTATATGGTAGGAATCAATAGAATGAGTCATAAGTAAGTAATTTAGCAATTCTCAAAGTAAAATGTGGATTGTCCATTTCATCCTTAACGCACATCTTAATGAAGTTGTTACTTATAAATCACTTGTCCTTTTAATTTTTGGTAAAAACATAAAGGAAGAAATTAAAATGGGTTTTGATTTCAAGTAAGAATTTATATCCATGGTGTTGAATGGTTAAAATGCTATTATGTGACTATACACTCTCAGGAGTTTAACATGGCTGTCCTTTTGGTTATAAGCAAAGAAAAATTTACTCCATTTCTTTTCTAGATTTTTAGATCTGCTAAATGGGTATGTTACATTTGGTTTGTGCAGCCTTCAAATTTTCTCAACATAAAAAATCTTTTAGATATGACATGCGAGACTATATCAAATATGTTGACCGGGAAGACACCGAAAGTGTTTGGATATGACAATCAATTGATGGTTTAGGTCAAGGTGGTTTCACCAACGATATAATCAGCTATCTGTAACTAAAGGGTTGCTTAAATATGTGGCACATTGAGACTGATATTGAGCTGGGGTTTTAAGCTGTCTCCAGGATAGTTTGTAAACTATTGTTGATGATGAATAAAGATCGCATTGCCTTGTCCTGTGGATGTAGCCCACATTCAGTGGGTGAACTACATAACTTCTGTGTTTCTTGTGTCATTGGATGTTCTATTTAAATTTGTTATACTTTCTCGTTTTCTGTGATTACATATTTATAATGTATGTGGGTTTAGTGCCCAATAAGTGGTATCATAGTTGGAGTGCTGAAAGAGACCGTGTGCTGAGCGTAAATATTTTCCTAGAAGCTGTTGGCTGCTGAGCATGGAGGTGACAGCACCTGGAATCTTTTTTGAAGAATGCAAACTGTGAACTAGTTCTTTCTGCAAACTAGTTGTGAAGGAACGTGCCTCACGCTGGATCAGCTGGAGTAATGAAAACTGCGTGAGAGAGACTAGAACACAAATTGGTTCTACACATGTAGAGATCTGCCAAGAAGAGAATCATTGTTAGCAAGCATGGAGAAGAAAGCTGACTGGAGGTCGCCGTTGGATGATTTTGGTGTTTGGAATCTCAAATTTTTTATTTGATGCTTTGTTTTCGGTTTGGAGAATGCTTTCTTTTGGAATAAAAATGGTGGAGAGGATAGAGCTCGCCCTGATATATAGCGTTAAGAGTTCGTAGTCCATTAAAGCCAGTCGTGAAGAAGCTCATAACGCGTTGTTGCAAAGGTCAGACCGAACCCACCTGAAGCAAAGGTTTGTAAAGGCCCGCGTGAAGCACAGGTTCATATTCGAGTCTGTGTAGAGGAGAAGGAAGTGGGCATGGTGGCTGTATGTTGTAGTTGACTTCAAACACTTCTATGTGTTGAAGTTCATGCACAAAGAAGCCAAAGCACCTGCGCAAAAGTAACGAGCACATGCGTGGGGAGGTCTGAGTGGAGTAATGCATGCTTGAACCAATGCATGATGGTTTAGTAATATTTTGTAAAGACTTTGAAATATTTTGGAAGAGAGTGTTGGTGGAATTTGTAAGGGCGGGGTAACAAAAAAATGTAATGGTAGAAAAATTATTATTACTTTTTGGAGTTGTAAAAATTTAATTTTTTATATGTAATTGGGCTTGTGGCTGTAAGACATGGAATGGCATGCATACCCTAGGTTGTTTAGTTTCCTATGAAACTAGATGTAGATTTAGGGCTAGGGCATGAGTTGGTTGTTTGGCACATTGTATTTGTTTCCCATAGTATGTTTTGTGTCCATGAAATTACATGTAATGAAGCCTATTTTAAAGGCTTGGTTAACTCCATTGTAAAGATACCGAAAGGTGAGAGGTAAAGGCTCATCTGGTTGTCCTTGCTGGATTTGACTAAGGTAATTGGTGCTAGATTTTTAACATTAAGCTAGCATAACATTAGGATCTTCAAACTGAGAGAAAAACAAGCACTGTAATCAAACACAAGAGACAATGGAAACAGTGTTTTTCCTCAGGGAAACCATAAATGGAGAAAACCTCGCAACTTACTCAAAGATAGAATCAACACCCAAGTGAAACCCAAAAATAGTAAGATGATCTAACCTATTTCTTCCTTACCCAGTGTCTTTGTGTTCCTTAGCTATGTGCTATAACTGAGTTGTGAGTGAGTGTGTGATAAATCGAGAGGCTAGCTCTCTATTTATACTAATTCTCAACTTGACTAAACCCAACTATGGCCAACTTGACTAGGTGAGTCTAATAACCCTACTGCCCCAGAAATGTGGGGACTTTAACCCTTAGACAATAGCAGGGTTAACCACCTTGACTTGACATGACTTGTTTTCATTATAGAAACTTTCCAGTAGGAACATCGATGCATGACATGAATCAAGTATATTACAAATACAGCTCAAAATAAAAATCAGGTTACAATACATAAGAAGTACAAGTGAATACATTCTGAAGTTACAATTACATTAACACTCACTCTTAACTAGGAAGGTACTCTATCGACACAACTTTTCAGTACAACTATTATTCTCTGTATCATCTGGATCATCATCGAGTCCTCGTCATCTTCACCTTCAAGTCATCTCTATATTCAAGTCACCTTCATCTTCAAGTCATCTTCACCTGGATTTGGATCATCACTCGATTTGGATCATCATCACTGGATCTGGATCATCCCTCAATCTAGATCTGGATCATTCCTCGATTTGGATCAGCTCTGTTGGATCATCAACATTGAATCTTCATGGTTGCTATCTCATGATTCTTCTCATCACAAGAATTTCTACAGAGCCAACACTTTTTCATGTTGGTTGTAGGCCTACCCTTCATGTAAGTCTTTTCCAGCAATTATATCTGACCCTAAGTCAGAATGGACTACCCAAAACTTACATCTGATCATGTAGGAAGCAATCCTATAATCATATAAAAAAGGCATGCCCTGCACTCACATCTGATCATGTGGTAACATAGCCCACAACCCTGTCAGAAAGGCCCATCACTCACATCCGTCTACCAATGTCGGAATGGCTCAGCACTTACACTTGTTCATTTGAGTAACCAATCCTCCATGCCAGAAGGCTCTGCACTTACATCTAAAAACCAATGTCAGAAAGGCTCTGCACTTACATATGAAAACCAATGTCAGAAAGGCTCAGCACTTATATTCAACACATTAGACGAACCAATCCAACATGCATGTTTAAAAGGGATCTGCACTTACATCCAACATATGCGAGGAACCAATCCAACATTCATGTTCAAAAGGGCATGCACTCACATCTGATCTTGTAGGAACCAATCCTAGAATCATATCAGAATGGCCCCGAGTGCTAGACTAAGCTACCTGGTAACTGACCAAGCGCCTCCATTCCTAGAATGGCATTCAGTGCTTATATATGATCATGTAGGAACCAATCCTATAGTCACATCAGAATGGATCAGCGCTCACATTTGACATGGAAGGATCCAATCCTCTCACCATGACATAATGGCTTATCCCTTACATCTTACCATGGAAGGAACCAATCCTCTCACCATGTCATAAGGGCTCTGGGTCTCATCATTTCCCTTTGGAGGAAACCTCGATCTGGAGAAAACCAAGCTTCTCCCTGAAGTAGTCAAACTTCACCCTAGCTAATGGGTTTGTCAACACATCAGCTATATGTTCCTCCGTCGCAACATACTAGAGCTTCACTGCTACCCTCTGTACCATATCGTTGATATAGTGATACTTGATCGCAATATGCTTCAACTTGTCATGGAACACTAGATTGTATGACAACTTCATGCAACTCTGGTTGTCACAATCTATACAAGTACCATCCATATGGAGATCAAATAAGTTAGTCAGTAGCTTCTGCAGCCATACTACCTCAAAACTAGCTGAACAAGCTGTGACATACTCTACTTCAGCTGTACTTAGTGCCACATAGGATTGCGTCCTGCTAAACCAAGATATCACACCTAATCCCATACTAAAGAAACATCTTGAAGTGCTCTTCCTATCAATGGCACTACCTGCCCAATCTGAATTAACATAACCCTCCAGGTTAATATTCTGATTCACCTCATACTTGATCCCATAATCAATTGTACCCCTCAGGTACCTCAAAATATGTTTTGCAGCAATCAAGTGAACATGTCTTAGCTCCGTCAAGCACTAGCTCAAGGTGTTCATAGCAAATCAAATGTCTCATCTCATTTTCGTCAGATACCTCTAGGACCCAATCATCTGACGATACATCGTAGAATCAACTGTCTCTGATGAAGCATCACTCAATAGCTTCAGGTTTGATGCAATAGGTGTGGTCATGGCCTTGCAGTCCATCATCCCAAACCTCTTCAGGATCTTTACTAAATACTTCTCTTGTCCAAGGGAGATCCCATCCACATTTTGCCGCACTTCCACACCTAGAAAACAATGCATCATGCCTAAGTCCTTCATTTCGAACTCAACAGCAAGCTTTCTCTTGATATCAGTAATCAACCCATCCATACCTATTACAAATAGATCATCTACATACCGTAGAAGCATCATTGGGTTTCCATATTCAACCTTGTAGTAAAGGTTGGAATCTGCTTTACTCTTGGTAAAGCCCAAACTGGATAGAAAGATGTCAATTCTATTGTACCATGTCTTGGGTGCTTGTTTCAAACCGTACAGGTCTTTCTTCAATTTGGACACATGAGATTCCCTGTCATGTGTCTCAAAACTGAGTGGTTTTTCTACATACACTTCCTCTTCCACTACACCATTCAAGAAAGTAGTCTTGACATCCATTTGGTGTATCTTCCATTTCATCACTGCAGGCAAAGCAAGTGCCAATCTGATGGAAGTGTATCTGGGTATAGGTGCAAAGTTTTCTTCATAATCTATTCCTTCCTTCTGTGAGAAGCCATGAGACACAAATATTTCCTTATATTTCTCTATGCTACCATCTGCAACATGCTTGATCTTGTAGATCCATTTGGAAGTTACAACTAACTTACCTTTTGGTCTTGGGACAAGATCCCAAACATCATTCTTCATGATCGACTGACACTGTTCGATCATAGCATCCTTCCATTCTTTTCGTTCTGCCACTTCTTCATAGTTGGAAGGTTCTTTATTGATAACATCACATATTAAGGCTACATATCCGAAGCAGGATCTGGTTCTCTTCTGGAGCCCCATATCTTTCTGCACCTTGGATAATTTCTCATACCTAATCATGTTTCCTCTTGTGAGGATTCTTCTCCTAAGGTGGATCTATAGGTCTTTGTGGTTCTTCAAATTCTCAATCTTCTTCTTGAGTGTCTTCATTCATGGTTGTATCATGAATTCTGGGTGCTTCTACTTCTTCAGGTTCTTAAGCAAGTCTCTTTCTGGATTAGCTGTAAGTTGTGTCTTCATCAAATGTTAGATCCCTACTGGTGTCGATCTTCTTGAATCCTGGGAAGTATATTCTGTAAGCCTTCGAGCTTTCATAGTATCCTACAAATATACCCTTCTTTACTGAAGGATCTAATTTTGTTCTCTTCTCTTTTGGAATGTGTATGTACACAGGACAACCAAATATTCCACTAGTGGAAAATGAGAGATTAGTGACCAGGAGACCAAAATTTTTGGTCACCACAGTTTTTTTGAAGGGATAAATGACCAAAATTGATAAATTTAAGTGAGATAACTAAAAAAGACCAAGATAAATGACCACTTTTGGTCATGGGATAAAAACCAACTAAAAACGACCAAGATAAATGACCAAATTTGGTCACGGGATATCTAGACTAAAAATGACCACATAACAATTGGTCATTTATTTGGTTATTTATAGTTGTCACTCCGGCAATAAAAAAAATTCCCAATTGTTTTTCCCTCTCAAATCAATTGTTTGTTTTTGCCTCTCAAATCAATTGTTTCAATTGTTTTTCTCTTTGTTGCTAGCTGAATACTAACTGTAGAGGACCCTTCCATTTCTCAATCCGCATCAGATACCTTGGGTTTGATGATGCGTTGGGGATTTCAAAGGAATTTTCAATCATTAATTATAGAGGATCCTTGGTTTTGGGCCAATGATATGGAGAACCACATTCACCTAAATCGATATGATATTTGTGGAGTTTCAGACTTGTGAAGAGGGGTTTGTCATTGTGAGTGACATGCAAAATGAATGCAAGAATGTCATGTCCTATTAATAATGATATTAGATAAATGGAGGAAGAATCGAGAGAGAGGCCAAGATGATGAAAAATACTCATGGAACTAGTGAATGGAGGAATTGGAATCCCAATTGGAAAGCTTGAAATCAAGACATTAGAGGACACCCATTATAGGAAAAGATAACAACATTAGGCTTGAAGAAGTGGAAGAGAAGTCCAAAGGGATATTGGCCGAGATAGTGGAGTAGTTGGAAGCATAAAGGAAACTGGCAAGGGAAGTGACACATTTGGACTCTCCTCCTTTACATTCCAATGGATTCTATGGGCCAAAGTTGTGGAGAGAAATGGAGGAGGTAATAGTATAACAAGGGGCACATCGTGATCTAATCAACAAAGGAGGCCCATACCTCCAAGTTTGGTGGAAATATCTCTCATGAGCAAACTCCTCCTCAAATTCCAATCTTAATACATGGTTTACATATATGTTTGGTTAGTAGGATAGTTTGTAAAGCACTTCACATACCATTTGGAATATAGTAGATATAGTACAATTGAAATATAGTAGATTTAGTACAATTAAATTGATTACCAATAGATAAGGTATCAATAAATTAGTTAAGACAAGTAGAAGGTCACACTATTTATTAAATTATTTTTGAAACAATAAAAAACATTTACTAGTTTTGTATTATTATGTTTTTTTTCAAACATGACAAAGCTTATCATAAATTCTCTTATGAGATACCTTACATACAAAGAAGAATATAGATCATGAAACTTCAATATTATATTATCAATTTAGATAATTATTTTAGTACTTTTTTCTCCATACAAATACACCATTCTCTATGAAAATAAGAAAATTAATCTTTTATCGATCAATAGTGCTTCCCGCCAAAATTCATCCACAAGAAGTTAGCCCTAGTAATATCAGGGTTTTGTCATCAGGTTGCTACGCCTATAGTCACAATCTCGACAACCCTCGTCGGGATCTCCCTTGAAATTCTGCTTCAATGGCATTATGAATCTTCCTCAATCAGTTTATTGAATGTCCTTTCAAACAATCGGTTCTCTGTTAAGCAGATTCGCCTGCAGCCGGGGAGATTGTTTACCATCCTGGTGAACTCACATTCATTTGGGCTAGCAGCAGTTCGATATAAAGATGAGATCCGTCTCTGAGCCCAGTCTCAATTTCAGAGCAAGAGACATCCTCTTTCGAACACAAAAAGAAATAGAAATTCGCTCTAAGCTGAAGTTTTGAAAAAAGGGCTGCCAATGCCGATAGGGATTATAACTAATAAGACTATATTAAGATAAGTTTCTTCATACAAGTAAGTCCCATCATCTCATCCAACACTAAATCAGTGTGCTAAAGACTAAACTCCTAAAGGCACCGAAGGAGGCTCTCTCTGCCTTGAAGATGTTTTGGTCAATCTCACCCTTCTGAAATGCAGCTTTGTCTGAAGTAAACCCTTGTTTGGGTTCCGAGTATGATTCCAACATTGGGGTATTTCACTCTCTACTTGATTAAACAATCGGTTCTCTGTTAGACAGCCCTGGCAACAAATTGCAAGGGGAAGTGAAATCAATTACGCTCACTGCCTGTAAGCCTGTTGACTCAATGCAGGAGAATACAAATTGCATGAAACCTTTGAGGCAGAATGATGGCAATAGTATCTGTGAAAAGTTGAAGTCTGTACAAGGTAATGTCACCTTTATTCCCTTGTCCAACGTATTTTGTGTTTCATTTATTTCTTACAAATTATTTAAAAAATGAGCAGGGTTTGCCATTTTTCCCATTGATAGTCTGTTGATAAGTTAACACAAAATTAAGATTGTTATGATGTAGTAGGCATTTATTACATTTACCAGGCATAGGAAAATGTTCATTTTCTTGTTTGAATTTGCTACGAGAAGCATGCTCCAAGTACTGCTTGGGATTTGCACCCATCCTCGTACCTTTTTGAATTTCCATGAGCATGGCCCAGACCACAGTTAGGATAGAACCCTGGTGGATGGCTTAAATTTTTTCAACCTTACCAATGAAACAAAAATCCCTATTGTTGGTCAGAGGAAAATGTTTTTACTTGAACACATGCTGCTTAAACGGTTCTTCAATTACAAAAAAAATGCCTTTGATGGCTAATTTTGCTTGCAAGGATTGAGTCATTTCTTGAATATTTTCCTACGCAAAGGTCCAACGCACATAAATTGCCATACAAAATTCATGTTTTATTCCTTTTGTGATAAGATTTGTCTTGAAGGTGTTAGGATAGTTGAATGCTTAGGTTGCAAGCTGTCTGCCACATTGCCAGCACATTGCATGTTTCATTTCAAGAATTTTGCTTAAGATTGGTTACTATTATACCAATCTGTGGATAGAAAAGCTCACTAATGATTATAAATACAGCCAATTCAGCTATTTCAAACTTTTTATTAAACAAATTACAACTATCAGCATTAATAATTCAGGATTTTGTTCTTCTTTGAACATAAAACATAATTGTTTGGCAGGTAATATAAGGTATTGTTTGCCTGTTCTTTACTATGTCACCTACTTTTTAAAAGTGAAAGGTTTGAATGCTTTGCAGACTTGCTAAGTGGCAGTGGGATGCCAATCACTCTGTCTGGAGAAGTTGCAGAGCGCTTTGGCTGTCACATGACAGAGAAGCTGAAATTCCTTTTTAAGTAAGCATTTTGTACATTTTCATTGGTAGGCTGAGATGCAATAGTATAAAATTGTTTTTTAGGCTTGTCTAATTAATAAAGTTTTCTCTGCTTTTCTTAGAGTTTATGAAGGATAATAATCTTGGTTTGATGTTGCAGTGGTAGCTTAGTGTTAAATTGCATATTAGATCCTTGTTTGTTTTGCCTGACATTTTGACTATAAGCTCTTGGAATTAATGCAAATCAGCCAAAGGTCAAATGCTTACCATAGTCACAGATTTAAGGGTCAACGTAGCTAAATCCTTGATCTTATCTGACATTAAGGCATGGTTGAACTGGTCTCAGTACATAACTATTCATTAATAGTCGTAGAACTAATTTGCTTATATCCCACAGTTAACTGGTCCACATAAGAAACTGGTTAACATGTCAACTTCTAGAAGTGCCAAGATCAGTTACAGAATTGCTTAGGCTGAAATGTTGCATCAACAAATGCCATACATATACTTACATGGTGAGAGATTGGTAGGTTTAATGCAATACTCATTTATAATGTTAAGATTTTAGTAGTTGGTGGATCTCAACATAGTTTTATGGATTGTGTGTAAGCCTGGGGCTCAAATATGTATGCGGGGTTTTCGGTAATAGAAAGGATGCACATTTACATTGTTCCACCAAGTTAAGGAGACGGTGGGGATGTGAGAGCAGGGAAGTGCATCGAAGGGATGTGAGGCGACACACCCCAAATAGGGGACGTTGATCCTTATCACAGGGGACCCTGTCTCTGAAATCCTAAAAAGTATAAACATAAAGATATAAAGATATGAAATCCTAAATAATATATCTAATTTTTTTTCTGTTAAAACCTATTTTTTGGTTTGAGAAATATGTCTTACAGAGTGTCTTTGGCTAAGCTGCTGCACTATGGGGGGTGCATCTATGCCGTCAAAATCACCGAGGACTTGAACCTCGCCTCATCCACACCCACTCTGGGGATTTCAAAAATTTAAACCTCGGTCTCTGTGTTAATATAAGCCTGATCACCTTGCTGCTTGCTGCTCGACCAGTCTCCTGTGGGCTAAGTGTTACAACTTAACAATGAACATATTTAAATATGATATGAAAAGCATGACACATGATTTATGATTTGAATCAGATTCATAAATATGAATGATGTCATGGAAACGTGGAATAAGTTAATAAATATTTGCATTGGCAGACAAGTTGTAGCGAACATGAATTATCCATCACCATTGTATTTCTTGTTGAATCTATAATATTCAAGGGATACTAATCAGTGATACAGGATCGCTAAATGGTAAAATCACTCTAATGCTCACATGCAAATGAAAAATCCCTTGAGGGAGGTTTATTAGGTAAGACGACTTAGAAATGCATTTTAGTTTTTTTTTAAATACATTTATAAATTCCAAAAGTTGAATTTTGGGGGAACACCCAGGTGTCTCTGATTTCAGGGAATTGGGGGAATGAATGGCCTAGCATTCCCCACACATTAAAATTTCACTAAGTTTTGTAAAAGTGGAGATATGGAAACTCATTCTGGCCATCCCATCAAATCTGAATATGCAATGTACAATTTCTTATGTATACATTCCACGGATCTAATACCTACCTGTGACGGTTGGTTCCTAGTGTATCAAATTAAAATATCAAACACAGTTCCAACCCGCATTCACAGTTCAAAACATGGTTGGAACTTTGTAGTAATGGTTTCAACTTGCCATCCAAAGTTTAAAACATGTTCAAACTTTGAAGTAATAGGTTGGAGGTTGATTAATTCGTAATACCATATAACTTACATGATTCCAATTTGGCAACTTGTTATTCAAAATGGTAGATGAGATTTTTGATAGGTGAATGATTTTGTGGAAACTTTTTCCTATTCTTTTATGCTGAGGCTTCCACAGTGTGTTGGTTCGCTACTCATTTTTGGATTCATTCACTGTTAGGCTGAGGATTCTACATTGTGTTTGTTTGCTAATCATTTCTGGATTCATTCATTATGTTGCAGGTTAAATCATCGACCTTTGGACCTGCCATAGGAAGTTCATCATCAACATCATAATGAATCTAGATATGCAAAAACTTTTGCCAAGAAGAGAGAGCCATCCATCACTCTTCTTCTTCAAAAAACGTTTCTACATCTCTGGATTCACTCTGATTATGATGATGGACAGAGTATCCGAAATGTAAATGATTTAACCTATAACACATGATGATGGACAGAGTATCCCATATCCAAAATGTAAATGGTTATGAGTGACTTGGAGCTATTGTTTATAAAACACAACTGTGACCGACAAGAATACTGCTGATGAATCTGATGGGCCTCTTTGCTTTTCCTTCTGTACTAGTCATTTTTTCATTCACCCAAAAAATTCAGAGTAAATCCATGTTTATGTTCTCTTTGAAATTTCTCTCTTGCTGGAAGCCATCTCTGCATTCAATCAATGACTTCTATAATCTTGTCATTTCAAAGGACAAAATAGAGTTAAAAGTGCCAGTTTTTAAACAGATAAATACCCTCTAGCAAAGTAATAGATTGTAATGACTTGCTTATCAGCCTGAATAAGCAATCAAAGGACCCCAGAAGAAGTTTGATCTCATTGAAGCCATGCTGGCCCTAAATCTATAAAATGCTATGTCATGCAATTTAGATCATGTGACAGATATTATTCCCACGGTCCTAGAGATAGAGAAGCATACATGGAGCTAATTTGCTGTGCATCAACCAAAATATAGTGGACCCAATTTGAGATGGGTTCAAAAACTGTTATGCATTTGATATTTACCGACTGTCCACTACATCTCCATTTGTAACCTTCATCTATGTGCATTTTAATCTTCATGCAGGTGTTCACAGGATAAATTGTTCTCAAGTTGCATTTAACAAAATTGCTCAATTCTGGGAAGTTTCCCTGTTTAACTTTATTTAAGACAAGAACCTCTGTAATAGTAATAGTTCATCTCTACCTCATTTAGGATGCTAATGGCCTTTAATTTTACAATACAAGAGTATTAAGCACAATGCTCAATTTTTTATTAGTCAGCAATAAACAAGAGTTCTCAAGATTGAAATACTATTCATCAGGTATGTCGACTTTTCTGCATGAAGTGAGGACATACCTCAATCCTGAGAATTTTGAACATTCTTCTTGAAACACTAGGAAAAGGCTTACTTTTACCGAAACAAATTATTCAGGCATTGAAAGTAGGGAGTTAGTTGAAAACATATCTGCAACTTTCCTGACTTCATCATAGGCCCTCTGTATAATAAATTCCAACTTAAACATGTATAAGCAAACTGCCAAGTTAAGAGATCGGTTCTCATGAGTAGACATCAATTGAATGTCATCAACATCCCAACACATTCAAACAGCAAAAGGTGTTGATCGATAAACAAGGTAAAGCAATATCTTTCTGATGTCACACAATAATCTGTGGAAGAGCCTTGCCCTCTTCCCTCCAATTGTGTTCTCAGTTAAGTGCAGAAGAAGATCTCAATAGTGATGGTGAGGATGATGTTATGGACTTGGAGACTATAGCAACCTACTTTCCTAATTTGAAATATCTATCCTTGTGTTATGATATGAGGGATGGGTTGCTCCAATGTGGCATAAGAGGATCATCTCTGCTGGAAAATGTGGTGGTTATGGAGTTGGGATGAATAGTGAGTAATGACCTCTTTACTCAATGGATAGCAAAAATTCTTGAAACTAGAGGTATTTTGTGCACATTAATACACGTGAATCACATTAATACACGTGTGATCAAGTCCTAAGTTATAAATATGACCATGACATCTAAGATAATGTTTTACTAAACTGATAAGAGAACTTCAATACAAGGATTTTGGTTTCCACACTAGTAGAAAATGAGAAATTAATGACTTAAAAAATGACTAAAATCAGGCTATAAACGACTATTTTTGAGTCGATGACTAATAGTAGCAAATTTCCACTATCTTATAGCTAGTCGTATTTCACTAGTCATTAATAGCTTGACTTAGTAGTCACTGATTTAGTCATTGATTTAGTCATTGATAGTCAATGATTTAGCCGTTGATTTAGTCATTGATAGTCATTGATTTCATCATTTTTTTAGACATTGATAGTTAATGATTTAGTCATTGATTTAGTCACGGATTAATTCATTGATTTAGTCACTGAGTGAGTCATTGATTTAGTCACTGATTGCAACCATTAATGACCAAATATACGACTAAATAAACTACTAGATGTTAACATATTAATGACTAAGCTAAATACGACTAAGATATGGGAAATTAGCTACTAATAGTCATATATATGCAAATTTAGTCATTTTTGTAGTCACAAATTTATGATAGGGCACGGAGGAATCGAACCACCAACCTCCTGCCTATAATTAGGTAGACGCTCTACCATTGAGCTAGCACCCTTTAAGAAATTTTTATTGCTTGACAATGATGATATTCAAACAAATTTATGATAGATACCAATATACAAACTACATAATAATTACTATTACAACTTAACAATAACTAGTATTTATGATAAACTAATTCCTGAGAGCTATGTACAATTTTCCCTGTAACTAAAGGTAATAAAAATACTAGAAAAACTCTTACCAAAGAGATTTAGTGATGAGTACCTCTTACCATTCTTCATCACTATCATTCTCATAGTCCAAAGAAGAGTCCTTCTTGAAAGGATTTTGAATCCCAATGCCATCACTGCATCAAAAACAAAGAGTCAGAAACAAAACTTTCCCTCTTATCTACTGCAATATTAAGAATCCATGAGCTTCAAGGTGTTTAAGATGTTCATCATCATGGGCTATCAAAATTAAAACACAACCTGTTGCTTTGATAATTAATAATCTTAAAATTATGCAAAGTATATTCACCTTTTCTTTGAGAAGGTTCCATAATAAGCAGGTCTATGGTTGTGATCAAACTGCAAAAGGTTTCTTCTCTTATTATGAAGCCTATTTTATTGTGAAGCCTATTTTAGCTTTAAATCAAGTGATAAACATTCTAAGAGCCAGGAATATTCAAAAACTTATTGCTAATGGAGACTCGACGATTATCATTTGCAAAATTAGAGACTTGAGTCCCTGTGCACCGTAACGTCTTGCAAAAATGATCTCTAGACCTAGAATTCAAAGAATTGCAAGTATTTTGACTTGGGGGATTGCAAGTATTGCAAGTATTTAGCATTGAATCATTTACTGTTTCAAAGGTACCATTTTGTATGGAGAAGTTATGCCTTGTGAATCAACATTCCTTGGCTATAAGGGCACCTAATAGTGAATTCAATAATTAGAGAGTCATATTGCAAATATAAAGAGAAATACCCTGCTCCTACAACATTGCGTCTTTAGAGAAACCTTTAAAGGGTTGTATATTTGGCTTCTAGGTGATGATACCAGTTATTTGAAAAGTAGGACAACTGGTTAAGCATGAATTAAACTTGAAAAACTTGCAAACTATTAGGTATAACAAATATATATCAGCTCTATGTTGAGATGTACAGAAGCTGAAGCAGCTTCCATGATGATTGGACAACAATTCACAGAGAGAAATAACCATTGATAAGAACTGAACTTTCCTTAGAATGTATGGTCACCTAAAATAAGACTACACTAAAATTTAGATTCTAGTAAGCTTTTGAGATTGGCTAAACCTATCGAAAATGTTGAAGAGACTGGTATTCTACAGTGTTCTTATAATGCACAGTTGCATAAAGGCATATTCTTATCAAGATTTATGACTTTCAAAATGAAGGAATTTACTTGACCGTGAAATGCACATTTATGATGAAGCAAAGGATAGAGAAAATCATGATGAGGTTCATATTCCCATTTGAATTGCCTACATTGTTCCATTCTCTTTATCTAAGGGATTTGAGCCAATTATATGATGATGTAATACTGGGTGTTTCCACTAGGTGGGCCTACTTTTCTTCTTATTATTGATCAGTTTATTTGTAGGCTAGCCTCAAAAACTCGCTTATGAAAAGAAGTGGCTAGGTGACCAATCTTACAACAAGATCTACCCTTGAAAGCGACTTGTTCATAAGTCAAATTTCTGTTTCCAAACTAGTCCAACATCAAGAAGTATTTCCTCTGTAAGATTAGGGAATCAAGTTAATAGTGCATTTATACTCCAGATGAGTGTGGGATGGCACCACACATGCCATTCCCAACTCTAATATTCATTTTTGAATGCTCTCTTCCCATATTTTTTATCAAAGGTGGGAAAATGAGAATCATGTTCTAACATCGACTGGAGCAGGACAACACTCTCAATGATAGCAACACTGGTTTTGCATAGGCAGGTGCTCATCGGTGAAGTATTTAGTTGAATTTCAAATGGGAATGGAATATTTTTGAGAATTCAAGAGACGTTATAAATTGGAGGTCTGTTGGGGAATAGTCCTCAAAATTTTCGGTGTATTATGTTGTTGTGTATTCCATTTGAGTCCTGGGACTGTCATTTTAGAAGTTGGTTTGAACCTGTCATCATCAGGAGGCATATCTCTATGTTCAAGGTGGCACATTTTGTGTGTATTAGTGTTCTATGCTATTTTTTAGGATGGTGGTATTATCTCCTTCATTCGGGGCTTAGTACTAGCCATTCTTTGTCTGGTGTAAATTCTACCCTTGGTATCATTCCTTTGTGGTTGTGTCCTACATTTGAGCCTTTGAACTGTCTTTGGAGTGAGTTTGACATCACCAGGAGGCAATTTTATGATACCAAGGTTGTACACCCAAGGTGCGCATTTTTGTTATACATTACGTTACATATAGTCATACTCCAGTTATTATAGTTGGATGGTGGTATTTCAATAGTAATTATGGCCTTTAATTGACCCACCTCAAGCAATTGTGGTCCTGTGCTCAGAACCCTAGACAACAGTGGATTAAAGGCCATTTTGTGGCAGAAATCTGGTGACTCTGCTATTGCATATCTCACTAGACTGAATGGAGACTGGGTTCTCCCCTATTTCGAATTGAGTCTTCTTGGGCCTTCCAAGCCATGGGTTGCCCATGTTTTCATGGGAAATCAGTAGGACATCCTTGATATCAAGAAAATCCTTCAGAGACAGGACTACATCAATGAAAACAATTTTACCATGTGTTATCTCTAGGGTTGTTCCTAGTGTTTATTTTTGAATTTTTGCTTTGCATTGGTTTTTCTTGTTTTAATTTCCAGCTTGCTTTGAGTGTTATGATTGTTTATTATCCTTTATCATTCCTTTAGATACCTTAAATCATTAAAGTTCCATTCAGCAAATAAAAAAACCTATGTATGTGTAAAGAATTATGCGTTACATGGTAGATTTTGCAAACTGGCAGCGAAATTCCCAAACTGGCAGCTTTTGGGAAGGATGCTGGATAAATTGTAAACACCTTTGTATAGCATAAAGTCTTTGCAGCTTCAACAGGTTCTAGCTTTGAATGAAATATAATGATAATTTGTTTCTGTACTACATGAGCTGTTTCTTTGATAATTCTTTTACATATATGGTCATTCATAATCCATTATTGTAATTCTTGTTAAAAGAAACAGTTATCTTTATTATTCATACACAGTCACAGTTTCACTTTATGTTATCAGGATCATAGAATCCTTTGTATTGAATGCTGTTCTGTATGTTTATGTTATCTGATCTTTATGGTTTTCTTTCCATCCCTCACTGTTTTACCAGCCTGTCATACACTCTGCTTTCCTTGTGAATACTTGTATCCAATTCTCTGTGACATATACCAGCTGTATATATTTGTGATATTATGATCTCATACCTGAAAACTGTATAAACATATGAAACTATCCTAGTACCTTATAGTACTGTAAAGATATATTAGCCTTAAGTTTTACACCAGTTTGTCTTTTTGATTTGATTTCATTTGATTTAGTCATTGTCAAACTAAGATTTCCTTAAGCTTGGATCCCGTAGTCTAGGTCCAACTTTAGGGATAACACCATGCTTTCTCTGAAAAATACCATACAAAGCAAGGAGCATGTCATCATCTTGTAGAACTTGGAAATCTAGGATATAGTCATGCAGCAAAGGAGGAAAATACAAGCATTTGAGTCTGAGTGCTTGAACCTTAAATCCAAGACTAAAAAAGCCCATCAAATGCACTTAGACTACATCATCAAATCATAGGTAGACTTGGGGTTCCACTACAACATATTAATACCAAAGAAGATGAAACTGTTTCACAATAGTTTGAAGATATTGAGCTTGAGAACCCAAGGATACAGGCTGTCCACGCAAAACTTAGAAGAGCCTATAGCCAGGATATTTTCACTAAAGCATGATATGTAAAATCCTTTTTGTATTAGGTACTTCTATTAGATATATACTAGTAGGAGCTCTCTAGTTTACTTTGAAAATTTAATCTCTGTTTTAAAAGCCTTGTGAGAATTGAAGATTTGGTGCTCACTCCTAGAATACTATCTACTTTTTTTTATTACCTAACTGTACAGTTCTGCTTTAGCCATTTTAAATTTCTAACACTATGCTACTAACAACTTTCTGAACAAAATGTCACTTCTAATTGCAGAAAATGGAGAAAAAGTGGCCTTTTAATACCTTCAAAAAATTCTCTTTGGCTGAATTTTGAAATCATGGATTAGTCTTATCCAATCATGGCAGTTGGTCAAACTGATCTAGTGGGTACTTGATTAAGGACTAATAATATCAGTTTGCAATTGTTTTATAAATCTTCATCGATGGTAAATCCATCACCTACTCATTCAAATATGAAGAATGAAGCTCTAAGGATGACAAAAACTGTGGGTATTGCAACAAAGACAACTGATCTGTCACTATTGTTGACCAATTAGATCTATAAATGACACATAAAAAATTCTGATGTCCCCCAGCTTAGCCTTGTTATTGCATTGTGGACACTACACATTATTTACATAAATACAAAATTATAATCTCGAAGATTTGTTTGAACAAAAATGATAAATATATATTTAATCTTTTTCATGAACTTTATAGTCTTACCAGTTCATTTAACATGACACCATGGAAAACAACAAATTGTGAGCTTGCATATTCTTACCTTTCCAATATTGTTCTTGTGTGGTTGAAGCCACTCTCTAATATAGGAGATGCCAAACATGTGCCCACAGGAAAGGGAGCTGGATTTTCATATTTCAAATGTTAGTCTTTAGACATTTGAGAATCGTATAAATAAATAAAACATTTTGTTGTAAGAAAGATAATTTATCTAATTTTTTATAACATGATATAGAGGACTAAAGAAACATCAAACAAATAGGAGACTAGCAATTGAATTTGGTGTATCTACATATGTCAGTAGAGAATACACACCAGAAAATCAATTTTGCAAGGTAGTCACGAGAGGCAGGCACTACTCCTTGAAAAGGGGACCAACTACTCTCCATCTCACCCAAATTTCCATCCTTTGTGATGTTATCCATATCTCCAAATTTTATGTTCAAAGATATATCATCTGGGAAAAATATCTTCAATACATTCTGCACAAGTTGCTGACTGACTACTTCAACCTCTACTGATGAAGGATGTGATAATTGAGTCACCTAATGGGATGAAGATCATCACAAAAAAAATTCCAATGCATCAATATGAAATCAGAATGAGTACTCATTAAAAAGACACAAAATCGAATGCACATACTTGGTACTACTTCCCCAGCTAGAATCTTACCATATCTGGTTCCAAGGACCTTAAATATCCAGCAGATAGTTGCTATTATCTTCACCAGTTTCCATGCAAACTTGTCTCTTTTTGTGATCATGTAGCTCCTACAAATAAATCTGATCCTTGTAAGAATATACACACATACAAAGCACAAAATACATGCACCAAACATTGCACAGGCCACTAATAATTAGCAAATACTGATACAAAGGCTTCAACCTTGAATAGTGATACAGAGCATAGTGTGAATGGATCCACAACAAGGCTGCCAAAATAAAAAATGTGAATGGATTCTGATTGACAAAGCAATAAAAACTTTCACAACATTTTCTATAAATGCCTCTTAAGAATTCAATTCAATGAGATCCCCTTAGCTTCCTAGTTCAAAATACACAATTATTGAATGTGTCATCATCAAGCAGTTTGCACAAAAAGTAAAATATAATTCATCGAAGCCCAAGAATCTTCCTTTTTTGTCCATATTCCTTATTGTTGTTCATGAAAAAAAATGAAAGTCTCTCTGGGGTTCAGGCTGAGTTTTACAATTTTCTATCGCTGATTTAGCAGGGGATCTGCATGGGGTATTAGAAGGTGACATAGCCATGTTTGAAGGCAATGCTCGAGTACCAAGTCTAGGATCAGGTTACTAACTTACTACATAAGGATTTCATCACATGCATGCATAGGATGGTGAGTCTTGGGTTGAACCCCACTGAACACAGTTGAAAAACAATTCCATTGGCTTTAGCTGAGACACACCCCTTCCAAAAAGTCATGGATCTTTGTATCAGCTCTAAGATACATCAAAAACCTGCCTGCATAACCTTATCTACTAGCAGCAAAGATTCGTTGTTGGTAGAGGCTGGTGCATCTTCTTGGATTAGGGTAGAACTATCAATAGATATTAGAAACAATAGTATCTTCGAGAACTAGAATGAGGAAAATCATGTGATTTCCTAGTGTGGAAAAGAATATTTGTGGACCATCTCTATGACTGTCTGAAGCCAAAAAGGAATGAGCATTGAAATTTGAAAGACAATCAAGCTAATGTTAGTGGGGAAATGGAAAAAAATGAACTCGATCTTTCACACATCCTATATATAATGACATCCAAAAAATTACACCAGAATGCTAACAATAAATTGCATCCCTATTCTTGACCTTATGAAACCATATTATTTAATCCGACTTTCATAAATTGGAAAAACTATTCCAATTTAAATGCAAAAATTATTGAAAGAACTATATTTTTTTATTCTTATTATTTTCATATTTTGAAATAATCAAAGATATCTCTCAATCTTAGCTGGAAAAGAAATAAGACAGATATGCCCCACCAGCTTTACAACATCCTAGTCTCAATAAACAAAATTGGACAAGAATATTGACCAAAACTTATATCAATACTCTTGCAGTAACAGAACATTATGTAAACCAACATTCATACTTCAAATGTATGTGAAAATAAAGAATGAAATGATGGTATGAATTTTGCATGAGTCAGTTCATAAATATCAATTCAATCCATACAAATCCTGATCTAGGAAGTCATCCGCTTACCAAATTCATCAACTGTAGAATAGAAAATTTGCTCAAAACTCACTAGTTACTACCTTGCAAAGATAAATCCTGGAAAATTGGGAATTAGTGCTATTGCACTAGCAAAGAAACATCTGCAATAAATAAATCATTTCAATTGTCACATCAATCAGAGGGAGTCATCATTGCACCAAAAACTTCTAAAAATACAGAGAGAATGTCATTTCCCTGGAAGAGGTTGATTAATTTTGTTGTGAGCTAGAACACAATTGAGCTTAGGAAAAAAACTTAGTGGACAAACAGTAATCGCCCCTTTATTTATGCATGTTTCATGTGACTTGCATCAGTAGGTTCCATTGTGAACAAGAAGCAAGAACATAAATTTTATTTTTTTCTTGGTAGGTAAAGTGGAAAAACACTACCAGCACATTATCATGGGGAAGGTGATCTATCAAACTTAGGTTTCCTGTTGGATAAGAAACAACATTTGAGTGTGAAATTTTGGGGTTACTCCAAAAGTGTTTCCACCTAGGTAGGAGAGCACTAGGTCTCCTAGTCCCTTGGCGATGGTTGATGGACATGTAGATGGCTCATTTTTGGGTGGATGCTTGACCCAAGGTAGAGTGATACCATAGAACCCTTACATAGAAGGTTTTTACCCTAATTAGCATGATGATTAACCCATTGGATGCACACAATGAAGAGTTAGTTGTTCAATTAGGAGAAATACCTACCTTGGAGGACTGCTAGGAACTTGGAGGAGAGCACTTAGCCCTAAGAGCATGGGACCATGTGATATACAACTTTGAGGTTGAACACATGACTTGAGGATGCTTGATTTGAAAAGCATACTTGATCGAAGTTAGTTTTAGACCCTGTTACCCCCCATTTGATTGTCCTATGCATTTGGATGGTAAGAAGGGTGACATCATTTTTTATTATAGTTTGATGATGTCCCAGCTGCTATTGGTGGGATAATAAGTCATTCCATTTAGGAGGAGCCATTCTGGGCATGTTGTAGCCCTAGTAGATGATAAATATAGCACAACAATAGTCAAAAGTCGTATACCATCCAGGGAAAGGTGATGAATAGAAGGTGTTTTGAAGTCTGGGCAATGTAGCAGCCCTGAGGATTTCTGGGCACTTTATGCTACAAGGAAGTCATAAAAAAGTCACCTACAACAACCCTCATCAGACCTGTAGAATCCTTAAAACACTAGTAAGATGGCTGATCTTCAATTCCGGGCTTCTTTTAGCCTCAAAAAAATGGTAAAGAGAAAACCTGGGACCGTTCTGAGCATCAAAGTGATGATTTATGCCAATTCCAGCAGTCAAACAACAATCATCTTCCAATCTGGGTGGTTTTGGAGGTCATAGATAGAAGTGAAACATCATCAATCATGATTCTAAGCAGCAGGAACAGTAGTTCTGGGCCTATTTTGTACTCAACCAGGCAAGTTTGAGCAATAATGTGCATAACTATGACGTCCTCAGAATCATTTTGTACACATTTTCACTTTGGAAAGGTGATGAACAGAAGGTGTTTTGAAATCTAGGCAATGTAGCAGCCCTAAGGATTTCTGGGCACTTTACGCTACAAGGCAGTCATAAAACGGTCAACTACAACAGCCCTCATCAGACCTGCCAAGTTATGTGTATTTATCTACTCCATCCATAGTTTCTAACTTATAGCAGGTGTGATTAGTTACTCTGAATTTGTATCTACTCTTATTGTCAACAAAAACTTTAAACAATAATATTGCTCCCAGTGCATGAAGAACATCAGAGTGCACAAAGATCTATAGTCCTGACTCTTACTGTAAAGGACATTTATTTCCCAACTTTGGCATAGTTGAAGTACGATCTAGAATCTGGAAAACTCGTCAACTTGCTCCAGCAGCCTTCATGGATGTTGTATACAATCCTGATAGGGAAGAGACAGACGAACCCACTGAACAAAGCATAAAATAAATGTTAACGAATCTATTAATTTGAACTGACCTACATGTCATACCTAGCTTTTTACCACTTGCAAGAAAAAACAAATCGGTAAGACAAAAAAAGCCTAAAAATATCAATTTTTCTTTTGATCGATGCTAGTAACTACCGTGCACCAGTTATTTTGTTTTGAAAAATACACCATATATTTACAGATCTATATTTAGTATTTACAAATGGAGAAGCAAAATGTGGGAGGGTATATACAATGGACCTGTGAGGCTATAAAGGATAAAATATGTGAGATTTCCAGTTGTCATGGACCCATAAATGGTCAATAAAGCACCGTAGATAACCACAATAACTACTGACAATGTGGATGCTCCATTCATGCCTCCATAAAAAATCCCTACCACCTTCTGCTCATAGAAAGGATAAAAATAAACCAGCCTGCACTGTTAGGACTTGCCTAATATTTTACAACATGTTCTACAAAATGATTTCCATTCCTGATAAAGGAACATACACAAGCCCATAATTTGCCTATAATATTTGGAAACTTACAGCTTGTTTAAGGCCAAGCTTCAATGTCTCATCTACTTTTTCTGCATAACGTAAGCTTTCGTGTGCTTTCTGTGCAAAGGATCTTACTGTGCGTACAGCACCAAAAGATTCCTGCAAGAGACAAAAAGTATTTTCATTGGCTGCAACAAAATCCTGTTATGAAATAAGATGCAATGGACAGTATGCTACAAGATTTAGACATTTCTTTGATAGTCAGTCAACCTCATTTTTTATTTATGTTTTCTCATCTTGTGAATTTGTTCAAAGGGTCTCTTAACTATGTAAGACATGATTTGTGCCACTAAATTTGAAATTTTAACATCAGCATTGTTGCAATACTATTGAGTTCCAGTGGTTTGGTACCAAATTTCTAGTGTGTAAGAAGTTAGAATTTCAAATCACCATGTTCATTTTGTACATGTTGAGATGCAAAATGTAATAGAAGCCATGTAAGGAGATATAATAAAAGACAAATCTTGAAGATTACTAGATTAGTATTCTAAATGAAGAAGATTGCATAATGCATAAAGTTACAAACATACCACTTCTAAGGATTCACAATTTACAGCAGTATAAACTTAGATAAGTTCACAAAGATTCCCATCCGATAAAGAGCAAGATGTAAAGCAGTCTATGCCTGCATCAAATGACATTCAAGAATCCTTAAGAACATCCCTCATAGAATCCTTGGGAAACATTCCGATTGATTTCTTTAGCTTACATTCTCTCCATTTTTCCAATATATTTAACTTGCTCTCGCCATAACTTTCATTGTGAAGTAGTTGCAGCATTGTAAAGTGGTACTGTCACTAGTACACTTTCCAGCCACATTTATATTATCTCAAACCATAGAAGTTATAAAAAAACACAAATCATGTTTTGTATCAACAATAAATTTATGTTTTGTACTATTGTTTATCCCATTTTAAAATATGACTAAACTTTGCATGTAGCAAGCCAAAAAGATGTGCCAAACTAAATGCACCTAACTTTAAGTGAAACCAAACTGATCCATGAATCGATGCTCAAAAATGGAACTATGATCAGAATAGAAGACCCATATGAGAGTCATGTAAATGATACATAGTCTTCATCTTCCCCTTTCTATTTTACATCACGTTTATGAAAACAACTTCATACAACTTTCAATGGATGTATGGTTGTAAAGCAGGTAATATAATGACACAATTCTACAGTTAGCTTTAAAATCTCAAGTTACTTGAAATCACAATTCTACAATATCCAGAGAGAGAGAGAGAGAGACCTCAACAATTGATGCAGCCATAGCAGCTGCAGCTTGAGTCTTATGAGAAAGTTCGCGAACATACCACCCAAATTTGCGTACACCAACTGATATGACAGGAACAACTGCCAATGCCAATACTGCAAGAGAAAAATGGCCAGATAAAGAGGTAGCAGACCATCTAAATAAACACCATAGGGCAAGCAAGAGAGCACAAAAATAGTGCAGTGAGTTGCATCTTTTGATGTACCTACAGAAACATGTTGAAGCACAATAAGCCTTGGTATTAGAAATACTTGAAAGGGTGCTTGTTGTTTTTGTGCCAAAATATGATCTTCAAGGCTTTATTAATTTACAGTGGTATCCGAGCATGATCCTTGCCAGCTGTGGGCACATAGAAATTGAATAAAAGTGCATGTTGATGCATGCATGTACATGAAAATGTATGTCAGTGATGTTGGTGAAGTGCATGTCAGAACAAAGTTTTTTCTTTTCCAACTCGTGAGAACATGAAGACAATGAGAAGGATCTTGACTGGAAATTGGAAGAGGTTAGCAGTACTTCAACACTTTCCTCAATATCAGGAGTGTCTAGCCTTGGGTGATGAGGTATGTGCAGCATTGTCCTTTCAATATTATTACACCATCAAGTTCGGGAGCCAGCCCAAGGATTTGGATGAGGATCTACTTAAAGACATAGTTGGCAGAGGGAAGGAAGATGAGCATGAAGTACAGGTTGTTGGTGAGCTTCACTTGGAGTTAATAGTATATGATGAGGATGTGCATGAGGAGATCACATTAGAGCCATCCTGTGAGTCTAGCGACACAAGCACATTCTCTATTCAGATTATGGACAAGCTGTGTGATGAGTTTGAGTTGGAGTTGGTACACTCTTCATCACCTAGTCCAGACAGTTATGACAGGTGAAATACATGAGGTGCAAGGCAATGAGCACATCAGTCAAGATAGTGAGCAGTCACACTTGGAGGTTAGGGAGATTTTATACATGCATGAGATAGAGATTCCAGATGATAGTCACCGAAAGAAGATTGAACATGTTAAAGAAAGCATTCTAGCGATGAAAGAGAAGACCAAGATACTCGGAGACACCATATTACAATGAGATGTTGAGTTTACAATTCTTTGAGTTGTATGTTCAACAGGACACTCACAACTCAGTGCCCAGATTATTGTCCATTAAGAATCTCATCAATGTCAGCTCCCTCTTTCTAGAAGAATCCAACAACCCCATCATGGTACCTTTCAACACTCCCATCAATTGAACGCGATCTTTTAAACTATAATATGAACACAGTCTTTTCAGCTTTTCCATACCAATATAAATCCATGCTAAATAAAGATTTATTCTGCATAGAGAACTTGTTTTTTATAATTCCAAATCAGAATTATTTGTGCAAAACTAGAGCATGCTCAATCATTTTAGCGTACTCACAAATTTGGGGGCTTCTGTCAGCCTGTGCGTGACCTCTGCAAACCCTCCTCTTCCTCTGCAAACCCTCACCGCTCCAAACCCTCCTCTGCCTCTTCAAACCGTCTTCTGCCTCTGCAAACCCTCCTCTGCGTGACCTCCAGTACTAGCACCACCTGTTGTGACCTCCTTTGCATGACCTCCTGCAAACCTCCTTTGTGTGACCTGGAGATGGATGTGGTTGTATATTGTTTCTGCTCTACTGCGGAAATGATTGGTTGGGTTCTTTGTTTCACGAACATAAATACTTTGCTATTGTGGAGAATTGGCTTTCATTCCACTTCGTAATCTGCCTTTCGTTAGGCCCATTCATTTTATTTTGATGAACCGTGGCATTTTCAAAGTGATTCTCAGACTACTTGCTGTGGTAGTAGCTCTTCTTCGTGTCCATTTTTCCTTACCCTATCCACTCCAAAAAGAAAAATAAGACAGCTTAGGCAAATCGATGAAGATGTGTTCAAATGTGAATTCTCTGGCGGAAAATCGCTTCTATTTTTATCAAATGTGATAATGTTCATTCTATCTGTGAAAATGTGAATTTCCTACAAACCTCTCCTTTATGTGACCTGGAGGTGTTATGTGACCTGTAGTTGTTACGGCTTTCACGGGGATATTTTATTTTTATTTATTCTTTGTTTCGGTTGTTTTTTTCATTGTATTATCTTTATTTTCATTTCATTTTTATTTATTTTATATTTTGTTTTTATTTTATTTTTTATTATATAATTTTGTTTTGTTTTTTGTTTTTTATATTTTATTTTTTATATATTTTTGTTTTGTTTTATTATTTATATATTTTTGTTTTGTTTTTTATTTTATTTTATTTATTTTATATTTTACATTTTATATTTCACTAGTCATCAAGATGTGATTTTGACTTTCCAGACTCCTAGCAATCTAAGGTGTGACAATGTGTCAACAAATACGACTATAACAAAAAAAAACAACTACTAGTTTACTATTAGTCCTGAAACGAGCTTAAAACTTTGTGCCTACTACCTATGTGAACCTCACTATCAATGTCCACTCTTTTTTCATCAAAATGAAATTCAAAAGGTCGGTTCGATGAGTCCTCCTATACAAGACTTCAATTCTTGCATGAATATCATGGACTCACGACAACAAAAAATAACACTCGATGTCATGCAAATACAAATAATGCCATGTAGCTAGAATAAAAAACTATGCAGAGGTCGATTTTTGCATTGCTATAGAGAGGTGTCATTGGGCACACAATATGGAGAAACAATGGTTATTAATAAAATTAAAAAAAAAAAATTCGCCTCAAGAATAGTCTTCATTTTGATGGGTGGCATGGATGTAATCTCCCTCCATCCTTCCAAACATGTGTGGTTTCTCGTCACATTTGTCCTCAACGCCACCAAAATACATATAAAAAATACTTGTATTTACATCCTCTTCCCTAGAAATCCTCATCATATAGTCATAACTAAGGATTATTATGCATGCACATCCTCGCCTTATAATACAAATTGGGTCAAGGTGCTGAGACAACCATACAATATTAGACATGTCAAGACACAAAGAGTAAGAGGCAACTATAAGTAAGACTTATATTAAATTTACCATATATGTCTTTAATTAACACTAGCAACTGAGATTTTGACACGTTGGATTGTTGTGGTATTCTTATCACTCCTTGCCAATTTGATTTCAAAGCATTCTTTGAAGGTGAATTCCATAGTTTTAAGTCTTCTTCCTTTGGTAGTGGCCTGCATCAGCATGGAAAACGGTTTCGACGTAGAGGTATACACATTAATTGTTTTCATTAAATAACTTAAATTCCTACTCATGACTGTTGATTCACTGAATCGTGGACTGGTACAAAACAAAACAAATTTTAGAGCCCCGAGCCCTTAATTAGTCACACCATGAACTTTCTCAAATCTCAGCCATTAAAATACTTCTTTTGGTATTTTGGTTCAATTTAAAAGGAGGATTATTGAGACTCAGAGATGCAATGAAATATTCACTATTCACGTGAACTTAGTCTCTTTTGAGCTACTTAAAAACTTAGGGTGGTCATTCTTGATTCTTCCTTCCTAGTTGTGTGGGAGGTTGAGGTCTTGTTATGTGAGCATTGTGAAGGTGTTGCTGTGTGAGTGTTCCATCTTGTGCATTAACACCCAGGTGTGTTTATAAATGCAAGAGATTTGGTGTATACAACTAAAATTTATAAACATCATTTCTATAATATACATGAAAATCATCGATGCATACCATTTAAATATTATGCACCATTTCTTTTCATTTATATAACTACCTAGTGCATGTAATATGTTTTATAACAATGATTATTATTATCCCCATTAAATCTATCAATGTTGATATTTCATAAATACACACCATTGTGTCGTGTAAACTTAATGATGGTGATGATAGCCAATGGAATGATATTTTTGTGTCTTCGATACGCTTACTATAAGTAATCGTTCAGTGATAATTTTATATATAAAGCACCATAGGATATATAGCATGACCAATTTAACCAACAAAAAATCAACATTAATGATACATTCTTATATCCAATGACAAAGGAGGTCCATAAGCAAGCTAATAAGTTTATGAGCTTCAGTAACACCACAACATTGAAATCAAAACTAAAGTATGTTTTTAATGATTAATGAAGGATCAATAATATATAATACTTGAATGTAAATTGGTTAGATTCACTTAGGCATTAGGTTTTCAAATTTTCAATAAGGGATTAAATAACAACACCTCCTAATTCTATTATTATTAACCAAAAAAGAGTCAATAGGATTGAACACGTTGAGTACATCCACTCACACACAAATCAAATAGTTACTCCAATATTTATGTAGAAATCCCCTTCAGATAAAAGGTAAAGATACACAACACTAAAGGAAATTATATATATTTAGATTATATAATTTATTGAAATTTAGATTATATATTTTGTTAAAATATAGCTTTTTAAATTATGCTTTTTCTAAATATAAAAAGAAAAATAGTGGAATCTCTCTATATTAATGGTTTTTTTTCATTGTAAAAAAATATGTAATTTGTTATTCATAAGAATCAAAATTACATTATAGTTGTTCATGTAAAATCCCCTTCAAAGTAGGCTAGATGACAATATTGAAGCCCTGGGAAAAACATTACAATATCCAAAAATAAACGAGAAAGACTCTACCCATCAACATGTAGAAAGAAAAAATGCAGAGAAGACAAAATAATTGTGAGACAAAAAATAGCAAGGCTCCTGAGAGTTGTCATACAGATACAACCTAAAAAATTCCAAGGCAAAACCATAATGGAGAAACTAGAAGTAGGTAAAGAGACCTTCAACAATCATGATTCCTTTTGAGTACTTACATAAGTGAAGAATACTAGGGCAGTCTCCTATCACAAGCTTTGATAGGTTATTCGCATAAGAATTGAAATCCCTGTACAGATGCTTGAAGGATAAAGAAAGAAAACAATTCTTCAGGATCCCAATCCTTTTCAACCAACAATCATAACTCAGTGACTGCAAATTGGTGAGACCTCTGGCCCAATCAATTATGACCTTTAAGTCGCCAAAAATAGAAATCTAGATAATTTTTTTTTTTGCGAACCATAAAATCCTCCATAAGGCTAAAGGTTCAGTAAAAGTATTAGTGTCACTCCCAACACCCATCCTTGGCTTGAAACTATGAGAGTAGTCTATACGGAGGATCATGCCAATACCATAATTTCCATCCTTCTTAGCCCCATCAAAGAATCCATATATGGTATCGGATTCCAACACTGGGCTGATTCGAATATTTTAAACTTTTGGGGCACAATCTCTATTCCATTACAAAAAACCTGCCACAATCTAATAAACAAGTAAACCTCCTTTCAAAGTTTAATCACGTCTTATAATGTTTGCTTCAGTTTCCCTTTGGAGCATGTGAGGAATGTCGATGTGCAAAAACTAGTGACCTTTGCAAATAATGGCATTGCAAGAGAGTTCTCATGCTTTTCCTAGGCCGAAAGCTCAAAATCCATATCGTTATGAGCGCATAGGCTGGAGATGGTGATAATTGCAAATGTAAAGTAGAAGCAATAACTCCAACAACATTAAGACTTGTAAAAAACTATAACAACTTGTTATTGATTGGAGTGATGGACACGATCGAAGCGGCAAGAACCATACCAGCTTTGAAGCGCTCTGACTAATCACTATGAGATCCTGAAATGGCTTATCGTTTGCAAAATAGGGTATTGAGTGCAAAAACAGGGGAGCAGGGGTCGAACAATATAACCTTCAGCCCACAAATCTAAAGTTGACGTGTTTTTTTGGCCATGCATTGGATGCATTTGGTAAGTCTACATGGAGGAGGTGCATTCGAATGGTCAATTCTCGAGGGGATGTAGGGATATGATGCTTCTATCCAGGTATCGATATGGTACTAGTTCTAGTACCTAATTCTTAATTGACTTAGGAACCTAATTTTCATTTGGAACACGCTTAACTAAGTTTGCTTCAATGGTACAACAGGGATAAAGATGGTCAAGAGAAAATCCGTGCAATTGCTTTGTTGGATATCTGAAGATCGAGGTGCATGGCACCAATATTACTAATAGAAGGTAGAGAACTTAGAAAAATTACACTTCATTGTCAAATTTACAATTTTCCATGACACAATTAAAAATGACTAACATAATTGACTAATTCATATTCTTCTAGCTAGTCATTTTCTATGCTGTGACTAAATTAATCGTTTATGTTAGTCATTTTTAACTCTGTCACTTATTATCTAGTTATATTTGTTAATTGGTGACTAAATTAGTCGTTAATTTTAGTCGTTTATAGTTGAGTCAATAAAAATTACTCATATTTAGTAGTAAATCACTTGAAAAACCTGTGGTGACTAGAATTTTTAGTCACCTAGTAGCTAATTCCTCATTTTGTACTAGTGCCAGCTGGAGATTGCTAGTTTGATTTCTAGATATAAATGTTATAAGAACAAATGTTATAAATTTATAAGCAGGCTTACATGATCCAAATATGAAGCCTCTACCTCGGTTTATTTCACGTTTAGGGTACACCCTGGTGTTGCCTTTTCCTTCTTGAAGAAATTGTTCACTTCATGCATTCACTTGAGAGAGGATAGATCAAGTACATGCATTTTTGCAAGCATTGTTGTTTTCAGTAAGATATAACCAAATGATTGCCATAAGGTTATTAACAGTGCAGTATAATCCTTTGGGAATGCATTCATTTCTCCTACAATTGATTCCCTCTTGTCCCTTGTTTAGCAAGGTTCTGTTATATCCACCTTTATTTTGAATACATTCAACATCATTCTACTCATATTCAATCTTAAGTATCAACATATTCTTGATCAGAGTGGATTTCCCAACATCTAGATAACCTATTACAATTGTCACCTTTGCTAGATCAAGGGTAAGGTTGTACTCTTAGAAATAGGAACTTCTAATGGAGGGACCTCCAGTCTCTGCCACTAATTAATTCTATCTTGCTTTATGTTTCTTATTTTATTCATTCACAACTATATGTTCTACGATTTCACTAGTAATGCAGGGGAAATTTTTTGAAGTATTCAAATTTGAAGTTTATGTATCTTATATTACTACCTCTTTCCAAAATTGATGCAACTAAGTTTTTACCATACTGTAATTTGTTTTTCAGTTGTTGCATGATCTCACCAATTTAGTAACCAATAAGAATATTGACCCCAATTCCAGAATCTTGAGTCACAATATATCTACATTATAGCCAAACTTAACTTCTTGATAGAAAATGGTACACATATATTTATAGTTCTTAGTCTGTTGTAAAATATGGTCTAGAAAAACAAGTGTATTTTACAGCCAAAAGCTTGACAGTGATTTAGCTGTTAAATCCTAAGCATTGTTAGAAATATTTCAATGTAATTACTATAATGTTTAAACAAAACAAAATGCCTCACACCCAGAAGAAGCTTTTGCAATTCTTAGTCTATTGTAAAATATGGTTTAGCAAAACAAGTGTATTTTACAGCCAAAATCTTAACAGTGATTTAGCTATTAAATCCTAAGCATTGTTAGAAATATTTAAATGTAATTACTATAATGTTTAAATAAAACAAAATGCCTCACACCCAGAAGAAGCTTTTTTGCAATGACAGAAAGAAACCAAATCATGCTGCTCCAGTAAATGATAATTATCTTGTGATCTGCCCTAATGAATTCAGTAAAAATTTTTGCTTTTCATACTGGAGGCAGATAGCCTATTGTGTTGTTACAAACCAGGAGTACCAAAAGATCTTCTATAAAACATAGAAAAGAAAGTAAAGTAGAGAAGAGAAGAGAGGAGAAATCTATGCCGAGGCATGGAAAGCCATTAACCCCAAGTACAAGAGACCACATGAGCTTATTGTGAGATATCTTGGTAAACCTTTTGGCGTGGACCTCTCTCCAAGGACCATGTGGTATTGGTTCCTAGAGAGACTACATCGTAATATTTTGTTCTGGTAGTGCAAAGATCTCTTTCTTGCTAGGAAGCTCCTACATAAATTACGTTTCGTGGAATCTCCTAAATAAATTTCACATTCAGAACTCTTATTTGTACAAAATCACTCATTTTCAATCCCCAAAGAGAACTCACTCCGTTATACTTGTTATCGTTTATTTCAAAAGACGCAAAGAATGTTGTTTCTTGTGATGGGCATTGGAGATTCCCAAACGTGGTGTAAAAACTAATTAGATCTAATAACAGATATACAAAAAGGGGAAGTTGACAATCAACAAATATATTGAACAATTTTGAATATTTGAATAGATCAAAGAGTAAGAAACCTTAAAAAATATGAATACATTCATATTTTCTATGGATAACTGATTTTTGTGTATATAATTTGAATTCAACCAGATTCAAGACCATGATGTTGATGCAATGATTGAAGATAAGAATTGTGTGTTTTTTCTTCCACATCGACCTAGGGGTGAAATATCCTACTACCAAGTTTTGTTTTGTTGATAAAGGGCATAGGTAATCTTTGGATTATATAGGATTTTTCTTTTTCTGCTTTGCAAGTGATAACAGGATTTAGTTGTATGTAAGCTTAGTTGTTGCCTTTAAAAAAATAGTGAAAATCTAAGAAAGTCATTGGTAACTGTGATTATTTTTATTCGGGAGTTGATATATTGCAATTGGAAATCTAGGCACACTTTTGGTATCCTCCAAGCAAATCTAGGCATGCCGCACACTTTTGGTATCCTGGGCTGATTGTGGACAAATATCGGTAGGAAGCAAGTTGGTTTTTGGCCAGTCTAGGCCTATTGCAAGTAGTTTTGGGCATGTTGGAGTAATTTTGGCCTCTTTACCCACCTCTCGACAACCCATTTATCAATCATAAGAATAAATATCAAGTTTTGTTGTCATGGGCACCTTTGGAAACATTTCTGGGCACTCATCTGCCCCAAAACAATGGTTAAAAGGAAAAATATTAGATCTGGCTGTGTGCAAGCAATTCTGGGAGGTCAAAAATTATGAAATCAACATTAGCAATAGACTTGGGCACTGTTCCACCATCCAACAACAATAAACATCATGGTTTCCAAATCTAGGATAATTCATGGCAGGTATTAGGACCAAAACAACTGTTTGAGACATAATGGGTGCATTCTGGAATGATCTTAACATATTGTGGCCAACAATAGCCCTAAAACTTAGTTCTGGGCAAATTTATTAGCTGAAATCAGTGAAGAGAAGCCTCAAAACTCAAATTTGGATGCAATTTGGAAGGGTCTATACATTCCTACAACATTCCGGGCATGGTCGAAGAAATTCTGGGAACTTTTCATTATGAAAGGTGTAAATAGAAGTAAAAATTAAATTTGGGTTGAATATGAGCTTGTTCTGGGCATTGGTGGACATGTCTGAGCCTCAAACCATGGAGAATAAATAAGAGCCAATTTCAGTCACTGTTGAGTAGTGTTACCCCATTTTGGCACATGTATCCTTAAATCTGGAAGAGAGGGTCAAATTGCCCTCTTTGTGGAAAAGAGTACTATGTTGAAGTTTGGAATATTTTGAGGAGACAAAACAATTAGCTACAACAATTAACATGATTTACGGGGACTTTGGGGTTGTTTTGAGTGGTGTAACAATCACTTCTAATTAAAGCAACAACATCAGGACAAATCTTTGCGCTTAATTAGTCATGGAACATGCCTAAATGCAGTCCTAGGCATAAAAGAGGCACCTAACAGTAGTTTGAGACAGTTCTTGATGCAGGAAACCCATAAGGATGGAAGGGTATTTTATGTATCCTCTAAGCCAGGTTATCCATCATATGAAGGACTGGTGGGGATGATTCCATAGGATAAATGGACACTGATTGCAAGTGATAATCAACTCACAACTAGAGTTGTCCAATTTACATAAAGAAAGTCGGAGACAAAAGAGTGAACCTACTAATCTCAGAGGAAATAGTAGTAATCTCAATATACAAGCTAAATCTCATGCTAGATAATGTTCAAATCAAAGTATTGTAAAGGAACATTGTAATTATTTCAGAAAAGGTGGACAAACTAAAGATGAATCTTATAAGAAACAAAGGGAATGGAAAAGGAATTAAAAGTAATACAAATATACAAAGATGAATAGGAGGGACTAGGGAGTTATATAGATAAAATTCGTATAGAAGATATAAATAATTTTTGGTTTTCAAGTATTCATTTGGATGCATCCAAAAGTGTTCTCTAGAGAGACTTAAGCCAAAAGAGTTATGGGAAGAACCCTTTTTGCAGGCGTGTGCATGGAAGCCTTGTGCAGATGAACACAACATAAACTTTCGAGGTAACATTGTATCCTCTTGATTCTCAGTTCTGGTTTATTGAACTTGAATTTCTGGCATCTGAAGCATTGTTGTATACTGTCAGTTTTGACTTCCTTGTGATAACAATTTCTACTGCTTGGATATGCTTTTCAGTCAGCAGAGGGGCTTTCTGGAACTATGTTTAGTATTTTGTTCATATTATTCTTAGAATTTTTTATTTTTATTTTTATTTTTAAACTTTATGTGGCTCAGAACTTTGACATTCTAGTTATTATGATTACATTTTTTTTTGATAGAACCTCCATCTTCGGAAAACAGCACAGGATATATTTTGGTCAGTGCAAATGGAGGTCTAAATCAGCAGCGACTAGTGGTGAGGCACTTCTCTGATTATATTTTCATGATTCGTTCTATAAGTGCATAATTCAATGATGGACGCATCTTTTATCCAGTTGCACATGCATATGCCAATTTGTTAGAATTTTATCATCTATTGTTGCAGAATAGCTGAACATGATACTAATTATCATATGATTTTCTGAATTATACATCCTTCTTTCAACCATTCAAAAACTATAATATAGATAATTATATGGCTAAACTAGATATTTAAATAATAAATCTCAAATACCAGTCAACAAAGTACCGATCAAGGCACATTCATTTAAAATGTGAAGTCAATCTGAGGAAGAAAGGCGACTGTTGGAGGAAAAGATAAATTTTTCCCAGGAAATTCTATTGCCTCGTCAAAGAACGAGCATAGATTAACATGGCAAGCCTATAGAACCAGATACCATACTTCATCCATGATGAAGTACAAAGCAATTAAACATTTCATCCTTTCTGAAATCCATACTTGAGCTGAGGCAAGGATGACCTAACGAGGCCTAGAGATCTAGCACTTCCCTTGCTAGGACTATCTTGAATAAGACTTTTGACTTTGTAATGAACCATCTCTAGTATTAGACTTGACAAGTGAGCCACCTCTCTATGACAAACACTTTCCTGGCCCAAATTTGGATCATGACCCATCAGTAGATATGAACTGTCAATAAATCAAGAGTCCAGTTGTTGTGGGAAAACATTAGGGTTGTGCCATGAGCGGGGAAAAGAGTAGATGCTATCTATTACTTATTTAGGGTAAAACCCATCTCTACAAATGGAAATGTGTAGAAATTCAGATATGCAATGATAATCCATATCATAACCAGGTATGGTATGAAAGCAGGAGTCAAATTTGTAGTCCTAAAACTTCAGTAGAAACATGTTTTGCATAGTTTTGTAAAATGTGAATGCCAAACAAAATGCCTAGACATACATGTTTTTTATTTAGGGAGAAGAAATTCCGATATGCAATGATAATCCATATCATAACCAGAAAAATAATAGGATTTATAGAAATATTAAAGACAAAGTCCCACAATATAAAGAGCCATTTAGCATCACTGTATGGTCTCACTTTGTTGCCTTGTGCATTTATGTTAGTAAAGAATTCTACTATGCAAGATGGGGCCATAAATAAGTAGGAAATTGTTCTCTAATGTTCTCTAATATAAAGATCCATTTAGCATCACTGTATGGTCTTACTTTGCTTCCTTATGCATTTACTTAGTAAATTTAATCTTGAGAATTTTGAACACTCTTCCTGAAACACTAGGAAAAGGCTTACTTTTACCGAAACCAATTATTCAGGCATTGAAAGTGGGGAGTTAGTTGAAAACATCTCTGCAAGTTTGGCACTAGCCCCTTTTTAATCATTTCATCATAAACCATCAATGCATCTTGCATTCTACCTTCCTTACAAAGCTTGATGATAGATTCCATATCCTGTGAACTGACATGAGTGGCCAAAACCTCCTTCAGAATTTCTTCATCTGTATTAGCTGTCAGCATGGAATTTGTATCAATTCATCATCATTGATGGACCTATCAAGTTACATAGTACAACTTGAAATACTAGAAGCTGGATTCTTTAATTCCAATTCCCTTAATATAGTTGCTACTTCCTGTATCTTTCCTTCATGATAAATCCTTTTGATGAAATCAACAAACGAGATATCAAGCTCTCGCCCAACAAACAAATTATTAGTTCCCACAGAATTCAATCTTCTAAAATATTCAGAGTATAATCTACTGTCAGTATTGATGCCAAGAAGTAAATCCCTCTCAAGCAGTTCTTCTACAAGTTTACTTGCTTCTTCCATCCCGCCTTTACTGTAAAGCCCTTTAATAAGGTTGGTGTAGCAAAAGAGATTTACTACAATTCCTCTCCTTTCCATTTCATGAAACAATGTTAGATCTGCCTCCATATTGCATATTTTGTAATGCCTTTTAATCAGTGACTCAAACATAAAACCATCTGGCAGAATACTCCACTTCTCCATTTCAAAGAGAAGAGTTGATGCCTCCTCAATTTTTCCTTGCTTGCAGTATCCAAAAATCAGGAGATTGTAAATATTGATGTTTGGTACAAGGCCCATGGATAACAATTTCTTCAAGATCTCCTCTGCATCCTCTAAATAGCCTTCCTTACAGAGACCATGTATGAGCTCCTCTGCTTTGATACCAGGCTATTAATTGAACATAGATCTTACCCCTTGGCTAACAGGTTGCTCTACTACTAAGCTGCATGCTCCTTTCATGACAGGCACCTCCAAAGGTATGAATAGTTACTCCAACACCTCCCTCAAACCACACTTTAGGTTAGGCCTCATAGCTACGTAAGGCCTACCTGCTCTCATACTAGGCTAGGAATTGAGCACAGGACCTTACCCTTGTTGATGGACTACTCTGCCACTAAGCCAAATTCCCCTTTTATGATGGGATCATTTAACAGTTTGATCTAAAGGTGTGAATTGTGACCTCCAACACTTTCATAACCCAAACCCAAATTTTTATATTCCCTCTTTTCTTCAGCAAATCACCCTAAGCCTTAATTTCACCTTCAAATGCAGACAGATTATGCTCCTAGGAACATCAAACCTTAAACAAAAGAAACACCAAGATGGAGTTAATGGCCTGGAAATCTTTGTGTGCAAATCAATTGAAATGAATTTATATTTTAACAGAAATATTCTCTCTTGAACACATAATGAGGATAATAATTACTGGTGTTGGATGGATTACGAGTGTACTCGGGATTGTAAATGTGACAATGGAAAATTATGTCTAAATTGTTTTCCCCCTACTATACTGGCATATCTTTATAATGTGGTTTCATTCCACATTAACAGTCTCCTTCCTAAAATACATATCCTTATCTGATTCATGCGAGGCTGAAAAACCATAATTGATGTTCATAATGGTGTTTCATAAATTCATAGTATCCCTGTGGGATTCATAAACTCAGGGCTCTTTATCACTGGAAACAAGGGAAACATTGCTCTTGCTTTGTCATTGATGCTATATATCTTTCGAAACTAACATCTTGGTCCTTATCATTCAAGTATGAACAGGAAGATATGAAGAAATATGTCCTCCATCTATTAGTACTTTCACATGTGTTTTCAGTACCATCCTTAAAACTAGTGTGCACACAAAATTTGGAGCATGGATTGCTCACAATAGATAATGTTATTGATGTATTACAACTGGCAAGATTATGTGATGCACCGCGCTTGAATCTGTTATGCATGCACCTTATTGTGAAGAGCTTCAAAACTGTTGCCAAATCAGAGGGATGGAAAGTGATGAGACAGTCCAATCCTAAGCTGGAGCAAGAGCTTCTGGAATCTGTCGTTGAGGCTGATTCTATGAGTAGCTAAACCCAAAAATAAAAGTGGATTGAAATAGATAATTAGAAAGACTTAAACTTATAGCTCTGATTAATAATTTGGGTTTCCATTTTTACATTAATAGAGAAAGCAAGAGAGGCTTCGGAAGATAGAGGAGAAGAAGATATACCTACAACTTTACAATGCCATGGAAGCACTTGTTCACATATGTAGAGATGGCTATTGAAAAATAGGGCCTCATGACAAGGAGTTAGATGAAAACCAAGGGCCTTGCAATTTCCCATCTTGCAAAGGGCTCGAATCCTTAGTCCAACATTTTTCTACCTGTAAAAGTAGAGTCCCTGGTGGATGTGTACACTGCAAAAGAATGTGGCAACTGCTTGAACTACATTCAAGAATGTGTTCTGAGCCAGACATCTGCAAGTTTCCTCTTTGCAGGTATAATCAAACATACATGTTTAAGTGCTTGTCATTACATTCTATTGGCATTTTATTCCTTAGAAAATATTCTTATTATTGATTCATGTGAAAGCGATTGTAGATGTAACTTCCTAATAGAAGGCTCATCTACCCAACCACCTTTGCAAGTGCCAAGATGTGTGGATGAATTTTCAAATGCTGTGTGTGGTAGAAAAACATAGTTCTTGTTAAAAGTGGTGTCATTCCAATAGATGCAGCAAACCAAGTAAGAGGATATGCAATTTCTGGTCTCCTTATGACTCCTAAAATCTTCGAGATTTGATTCTTGATGCTTCTCATTAGGGTAACCATGAAGTTTTAGTTTTGGACATACTCTAAGTACTCTCGGGTATATCTGAAGTCCCCCCTTTGCCTAATTTTAATCAACTCACACTTCCATTTTAACTTAAAACATACCAAGAGGCAATCGCAAAACACTCACTCCAAGCACATGCAAGTACATTGTTTCTATTTTTTGACTCCATTCTAAGGCACTGGTTATTTTCTTGCTTTATATATATATTGTGTCTCAGCATTGTGCTTTCGTGTGTTCATTTTTGTATCTTGTCATCTTTGTTTGTCTATAGTTAAATTTCAAACTCCTAAGTAACTCATTCATTTTAACATCACCACACTAAGTAATTATCCTTAGTAACTTAATAGGTTCTACCCCCCTTGGCTTCGTTAGGAGTTGAGCCTAAACGGAGGAGTCAAGAACAAGGTGACAGCCTTGACTCGAGATTTGCCCCCAAGGACACACCGAATGGCTTGAATATTTCTGCCACGTGACCCAGGTGTGTGAAAGGCGGCAACACAAGGTACTACTCATGGTTAACGGGAAAAGCGCGATCCTAAGTATTTTTATGTAAGATTGACAAACAACATGGGTTTCCACTCCAGATGCTGGGATTAAGGGAAAATATGTAAGTCAAGGGTCTTATCACATGGTGGTGACAGGATTTGGGTATAGCAGGATTCCCCCCAAAGCATGAGTCTTAGAGGGATATGATAAACGAGAGCTTTGAGAGAACAAGTTGTCACTTATGGGGATGAAAGTGTTGGTTTCATGGAGATGCATGTCAACACTAAGGCTTAATTGGTTGTAAAATTCTCCATTCATCTTAATGCAAAGCTGATTTTCGTCCCACATTACTATTGTTTTGATTTCGCATGTAAATGTTGTTAGATTCCTTAGTCACTAACATGGATAAGTAGATGATGTTCTGGTAGCTTTGATGTGATTGTATGTTTGATCTGATTGCAGGTACACAGGTTCACTATCGAAGCGACATTCCAGGTGTCTACAACATCCAAAGAGGGTCTTCATCCTTTGTCATTCACTCATTTGTTCTGGATCTGAACCATTCAGACCAGAGGAACAACTTCTGTCTGCAGAAGGTGAAATATTTCTGCTAACAAGACCAATTATTCTTGCTCGATTTGTGGCGAGTATGGTCACTATACTCACCATTTTTCGCTTATTCAATATTTCCAATAGCTGGTGGAAGTGAAGAGAAAGACAACAAAGAAACCCCCTCATGTGCCTAATGCACCACAACCACAATAAGTCATCTTCCAACAACCATTTTCCAATCAAGGGGTAGTGAGCCAATAAACGAAACCACTCCCCCAAGGAGATGGATCCTTTCAAAACATCTACGAGAGCATGGTAGATTTCAATATCTAAACTCGATCCAAATGTTATGGTGGGAATGAAGCCCCATAAGGGGAAGAGATCCCTATTCCCTTTGGAGAATGTTTGCAAATAATGTACCCAAGTAGTGAACCAATCCTGAGCATCCCAAAAGTGCCACTTAGGATTACCCCCATAACCCCAACACGAAATCCACCCAAAACTATAGTATTGTGGATGACTTAGCTCAATCCCGAGCTTCCATGTCCATGATAGAAGTTATATAACCATACCTAACCCAACAGAATGATCCAGGTCGTGCCCAAGTGCACAATGGGGACAACATTCGACTAAATGAGTTGAGCAATGTTATGGCGGAAGCATAGAAAAAGAACAAGTAAAGTAGGAAAAACACTATATCGACAGAAAGTATATTCACAGACAATATGCAAGAATTCAAAACAGTTGCTATTATTACTTCTTCTTCATGAAGGTTTGTTGATTGTTACAATAATGTACATGTTTAGATAGAATGTTGAGATGCTTGGGTGACTACCCGTTACGTTTAGTTACACGAAGTTATAACGGTTTGGAAGTTCAATCGTCATAGACAACTAGAAGACAGAGACGTTTTGTCGATGTTTGACAGGTGTTGACAAGGCATGTCAAGATGTTGTATTTTGAGTGCGAAACCTGTTGAGGTTTGTCGAGGTTTGGACTTTTTGAAGTCAATGTTGAACCTGTCGAGGTAGTTGAAGTAGTCAAAGTGCTAGACTTTGTCGAGGTTCAACAACATGAAAATTGTTGGTTGGATCATTCCTCCTTCCTTAAGAAACAATGGTATCCATTGTGTATTTGTTCAGGTGAGGAAACTTGTTGGCTATGTGAGTAGCAGAGTACCATTTTCCTTGCACGCAGAGATGTCCAACTTTAGCCACTTGAAACAATGGAATGTATTTCATCCTTGTATGATGTATGCGTCGTCCCACAATGGTGTCGCAAAGAAGAGGTTCATGAACATTGGGGTGGATGTCTTTGGGTTCTGCTATATGAAAGTTGTTATGTTCCAAAAATAGTGCATGGTATGGTTGAAGTAGATCTACATTAAATACTGGATGTAGGCCAAGGCATGCAGGAATGTTGATGTGAAATGCATTTTCTCTAATCTATTTAAGGATATTGTACTGACTATATTGCAAATGTTTTAGTTTTCTGTATGGACCAGTGAAGCGCTCCTTCTTTACATGTAACCAGACATGATCCCCAATTTGGAATGAATGAGTAATACGATGCTTGTCGTGTTGGGCCTTAGCTTTTCCATTATCTCATTACAACATTTCATGTTCTTTCTTCTGGATGTTGTAGATTTGATCTTTGAATTTTAAGTCTTTCTCAACTTCTCAAGAGCTGAGCAGTCTGCTTTGCTTTTTTGGTCTTCTTGCATGGTATAAGTATAGCCATATTGGAAAATCAGTCGACTACTACTACGATTGTGTCATGCTGATGTTTGGTAGTAGGATATCCCATCAAGTAGTCCATATAAATAGATTTCCGTGGTTGAATATGAACTGGTAGTGGTGTGTAAAGTCCTTGTTGTCGATTTGAAGGTTTAGAAATGACACAAAACATGCATGATCAAATGTACTTGTTGACGTCAAATTTAATTGAACGCCAATAAAAAATACTTTTGGAGGATAAAAAGTGTTTTTGCGACTCCAAAATATCTTCTAGTGTTGCTGTAGTGCACATCCTAGATGAGATTTTTTTGGTGCTCATCGGTCGGTACACAAAGCTATCTGAGATTGTATAGAAAGGTGTCCTTTAGGAAGTAGTTGGTCGTACACAACGTGTCAGTCTGAAGCTGTCGATAAATTGTAGAGAATTCGCAGTATACCAAATACAATTGTGGTCAAGTAGTCGTGTCGTAACCCTGCATACTCATCATTGTAGACAGTAGAGTAATGGATGGTTGGCTAAGACAATCAGATGCGGCATTGGATTTTCCTTTCCAATACTTAATTACCAACTAAAATTGTTGCAGGTAATTAATCCACTTGATTTGTCAATTTTTCTGTAGTTTCAACAGGGATGGAGTGAACTGCAAAGGTTTATGGTCAATGAGGATAACTATCTCCTTTCCAAGAATGTAGTGTCTCCATTGCTTAAGAGCTTTCTCAATGGCGTACAATTATTTTTCATACGTGGAATACCTTATAACAATGTCATTAAAAGTTTCAGAATGAAACGTGACTGGTTGACCTAACTGAGTGATCACTGTGCCGAGAGCATAGTCCGATGCGTCTATCTCAATATCAAAGGACTGATGCAAATAAGGTAACAAAATTATTGGTGCAATACAAAGCTTGTTTTTGAGTTGTTCAAAATCTTATTGTTGTTTCGGTGTCCATTTACAGACAATTTTCCCATTTCCTTTAGTTAAATAATTCAAAGGCCATGCGACGTGGTTGAAGCCAAGTATGAAGTGTCGATAGAAATTCTCCAAACCAAGAAAACTTCTTAGTTCATGAATGTTTTGAGGGATGGGCCAATCTTTGAGGATCTATATTTTTTTGGGGTTGACATGAATGCATGCAGAGTCAATTACATACCCCAAATATTTGATGTTGGTCATCGAAAATGAGCATTTGTCCATGTTCAAATATAGTCGATGTTGCTGGAGAGTGTCGAAGACTTGTTGAAGTTGCCTGGCATGTTCTTCCCATGATCAACTAAAAATAAGGATATCATCGACATAGACAATGACACACTTGCTGATGAAAGGTCATAGAATGTTGTCCATATATCTCATGAAGGTTTTAGATGTATTGGTTAAGACGAAATGCATGACTAACCATTCAAACAATCATTCCTTGCTCTTGAAATTCATTTTCCATACATTGGTGGACTCAATCGGAATTTGATGATATCCCAACTTAAGGTTGAGCTTCCTAAAGAAATTAGATCCTTTCAAGCAGTCGATGAGTTCATCTATCCTTGGAAGAGGGTATTGTTTCTTTACTGAAATTTTGTTGAGATATTGATAGTCGATGGACATGTGCCAAGTCTCTTCTTTCTTTGGTACTAGGACGACTAGGCTTCCACAAGGAGAGGAGATGGGGCAGATATGACCCTTGAAGGTTCCTTGATTCTTGATGCTCCTCCACTCTAGACGAATTATACCATTCATAGATGCACCAGTAACTGATTTGTAAAAAGATGGTACATCCTGTGACTTACTGTTGATTGGGCTTGGATATTGTGCAACCTTAGCTTGCTTCATACTACAAAGGCCAAAGGAGTCCTCCTTGAAAATCAAGGAAGTCCCAATTTGAATGCTCAAAGGTAAAAGAAAAATTATGAACATAATACTTGCATCAACTTGGATCACAAAAATCCCACCAAGTAAGTTCCCTAGGACACTCCCTGTAGCCAATGCCATCCATGTAAAGGATTGAAGCTCGCCTGATGAAATACCCTGGTCCTTTTTACCACATTCTGCCACCAAAGCATCGGTGGCTACCTCCACAACTGAGGCACCAAGATTGCTAAGAAGGAGAAAGGCTGTCATAATAGCAATTGATGAACCTGCAGCTGGAATAATTGCAATTGATCCCCATGAAATCACTTGTAATCAGGGATGATTTTAGGGGGGAATTTTAGCCCAGTGGGCTATTTTTCCATGTTTTTCTCCCAAAAAAGATTCGCCATTTTGCATTTTTTGAAGCCCTCTTTCGCCCAATTTTGATGGGGTAAAATTTTTTCACCCTAAATATCGCCAAATTATTATACAAATGATATAAAATCCTTGGAAATTAAAATATTTTTTGAAAAATATCGCCAATCATTTTATAGTTGGTGTTTTAAGAATTGGTAATATTCCCCAACATTTATACACTTTTAAATAATTATGGTTCCTTAAAATCATCCTTGCTTGTAATAAGCCTGGAAAGTCAACAACCAGGGATATTTTTAGGGCTATATTTTGCCAATGAGTATTTTGCTAAAGAAAAATATGATATTTTATTGATC
>LPNX010857643.1:124531-161647 GCA_001517045.1 Pseudotsuga menziesii
ATGATGTGAAATAAAAAAAAAAATGATGAGTTAGAGAGTATAAACCAAGAAAGTAAAACCTTAACATACAGAAAAATATCACAATTTTATGTACAGTTGCAGACATGACTGACAGCATGGAGAGCAATGTAAAGGGTGAAGAATGACTCAGTTATTATTTCAGTATTGTCACATACAGGGAAGTGTTTGACATTTCTGACAAAACTTTTCCATCTAAAACAAAGGTGTTTCATTATGAAATAAAACTAAAAAATTAAAAATGGTGATTAAGGGAGTGCACACCAAGAAGGTAAAACCTAGCATAGAGAAAAATTAAAATATCACAAATTTATGTAAAGTTGCAGACATGACTGTGAAACATGAGGAGTAATGTAAAGGGTGAAGGATGATTCAGTTATTATTTTAGTATTGTCACATACAGGGAAGTGCTTTACATTTCTAACAAAAATTTTCTGTCTAAAATAAAGGTGTGTCATTATATTGATTGAAGTGATAAGCCAGCCATCTGCACTTTTGACTAACATCTAAGCTTCCCAGGCCAGTACTAAAATTCCATTGGAATTCAAACAAGGAAAATAACTGAGCCACCACCTCACAGGAACATATGCACCAGGTACAAGCAAGGGATATGAAAGATCCAAAAACAAGTGTTCAGTTTATGAGAGGCCTTAAAGCTCCCGCCTTGCAATGCATCAGCATATTTAGATGAGGTATATTAGTGCTCTCCTATGTCAAACAATATAAATTGGTAGCGTTGGTCTCTAGATATTTTGAAGCTATGATTGCTTGGACTTGGCCTGAGAATTTGTTGCAGTAGTGTAATTTTGTTTTTCATCTTGATTAGAAGAGTTGTAAGTTGCTTCCACTAAAAATATATATTGATTTTTATTATAACACCTCTTAACATGTTTATTTTAGCTATTATTGAGCACCATGGAAGCACTCCATAAAAGATGTTTCTTCTTTTCAGTTCACCTTCTCTTGTTCCAACAAGGCCAGCTCATCAAGCGGCTTCCCCTAAGGTTTCACTTCCCTCTTCTTGTTTCATTTATGTTTATTGCATGTTTGCGAAAGTAGGTTTATACAGCTTTTCTCACATACACAAGTCATACATTTTACTTTTTTGTTGCACCAGCATTTCCAACTTGTGTTTGAGTGCATTTGTTACACTTTTGCACCAAATCATACATAGTAGAATGGCGACTCCACATGTAAAGAAATCTATTATTTATTCTTTTGGGAATTGGATTTGAGACTTTATTAAATCATTCATTAGTTTCCATAGTTGTCATGTCATTCATTAACCACATGACATATAGGGGTGAACTCCTTCATAGATTGCACTATGTAACAGGTTTCTACCTGTGCAGTCGAGCATAATTGTTTTGTGGATTCGTTGATTATATTTCCTGTTGAAATCCATTTCTTGGTTTAGAGTTGAGTTTTACTTTTCTTAGGTACTAAATAGTTGCAGATTTAGCCATTCAAGTTTAATTTTAACCAATTCTTAAATTGAATTTGTTAGATTAGATTTTCCTATTTTGCACATGATCATGGTTATTGTTGTTAGTTGTTGAACAAGATAAATAATTTGCTTCATTGTTTTTCTAATTTATAGTTCATTGTTTTTCTATTTTACAAGTGATTATATTTTATTGGATTTTGTAGGAGTGAGCTTAACTTATAAGTGGGCCATTGAGTATGAAGAGCTCGCTACTGAGGATTTGTCATTCTGTATGAAGAGCCTGATTTTGAGGCTTTCAAGCTGCTAAGTGTGGTTTTGAAGCTGCTGACGTGGGATTTAAGTATGGTTTTGAAGCTATTGATGTGGGATCTAAGTATGGTTTTCCAACCAAGTGCAAGTATAATGGTTTAGCCATTGTAATATTTTGAAAAGTGATGGCTTTCCCATAAAGTTATATGGAAATTAATATGTGTTTTTGAGAAAACTCATATTTATTGTAATACTTTTGACATTTCATATAATATAATTTGTGGTTTAAAACTTATATATATAGTTGTACTTTACATTATGTATCAATGTTGTTATTATTAACTAATTAATGTGACATTACATGATTTGCATGTGTATTAGATTTTATTTACAAGTGTTGTAATTAATTATAATGTGACTGCATAATTCGCATGTGTATTAGATGAGAATAAATGTATGATTCTTTTTTTTAATGTAAACATAATATCATATTAAAAATTTATATTGATTAATATTGGACACCATTCAAACTACTAAAATATAATTACCATACATAAAGCGACTAAAAATGACTAAATTAGTGACCAATAAATGAGATTAATGACCAAAATTCACAAATAAAATGACCAATAATTGATAAATACGCGACCAAACAATGAGATACAAATGACCAGAAAAATGACCAAAATTCCCATATCAATGACCAAAAATCAGTTTTGGTGGCTAATTTATGGTCTTTTATTACGCAACCAAATTTGGTCATATTCTAGCTTGTCATGTGGTCATTAATTTGGTCACAAATGTGGTCATATATTTGGTCATTGATTCAAATATATGACCAAATTAATGACCAAATATATGACCAAATTAATGACCAACTAACAAGCTATAAATGACCAAAATAAAAATTACCAATTTTGCTCATGTAATAAAAGACCGCAAATTAGCCACCAGCGATTGCCAAACCAAAAGTGGTCATTGATATGCGGATTTTGGTCATTTTTTTGGTCACTAATCTCTCATTTTTCACTAGTGTTCTGAGATGGTGGACTTCTGGTTTCTTTCCAGAGAAGACTTCTTTAGGAGTCTTGTTCTCGAGTACTCTGTGTGGAGTATGGTTCTGTACATACAACGTTGTTCTGGCTGCTTCTGCCCATAGATGCATGGGAAGATCCTGATCATGAAGCATTTCTCTTGCAGCTTCCATGATAGTTCTATTCTTCCTTTCTACAAACCCATTCTATTGTGGATTATATGGAGTGGACAACTCCCTCTTAATCCCTAATTCTTTGCATAAGTCTTTGAATTCATTTGATGTGAATTCTTCACCATTATCTTATCGAAAGGTCTTGATCTTCTTTTCTGTGTGGTTCTTAGTCAAGGCATTGAATTCCTTGAACTTGTTGAAAACTTCATCTTTGTTCTTCATGAAGTAAATACTTGTCTTCCTAGAAAAGTCATCAATAAATGAAACATAGTATACATACCTGCTTTGTGAACTTGATGGCATTGGTCCACATACATTGAAGTGGATGATTTCTAAGATTCCTTTTTCCTTGCTTTCGTTACTTGGAAATGTCTTCTTTGTATTCTTTCCTTTTGCACATACACGTACCCTATTTGTACTATTGTTTATTTGTAAGTTGTCCTTACACTCTGTCATTTAACTTTCGTCATTTATTATTAGTATATTTTACTTACGAGGTCATAAGTCTATTTACTAAATTATTGTCTTGTTTGACATTACTGTCGATGTGGTAATTATTTGCATGGAACCTTGTTTACTTTAGTGCATGTTTACTTTGTTATTTATTATGTTTTGACTTAACTTTGTTTGTGGGAACAAAGTGATGGAGTGGCAGGACCCATTCTCCCATGACGGTCTGAGAGGTATAGTATTACTTGACACGTAGTCTTACTTAGTTCAAATTGAACTAAGGAACCCCTTTTACCCTATATGCACATTATACTTAGCGACAGAGTTTTAAGGAGCGCTTAAACAAATTGGTTAAAAGCATACCTATTGTTCTTCATTATACTTCATTACGGACTCAGATTAGTGATGTGAAATTTCTCCTCTCATTATTTTATTAATATGTTAAAATGACTATGTCGTATTTTTAATTCATTATGTAATCATACTTCGGTTTAATTAATGATAAGTATTATATTCTTATTTATATTTTGCAAGTTACAACCTTGGAGTTTTATTGATGGTAAAACTACCATGGCATATGGGTGAGTGCATGAAGTTGGTGGATCTTTTAGATACAACTGGATTTTTAGAAAATTGATCATGTTTATGTGATAACTTTTTCTTTTCTTAACCATTTCATAAAATATTATATGTAGCACTACTAGACATTGATATCTACACCCTATAAAATATACAATCCATCATCATTACATTAAGACCTTGAAAAGTTGCACTAAGGCATTTATTTCAGTTTCTAAAGAAAACCATGCTTGACCACTCATTATAATATGCTAGGGACAATAATTTTTTACGAAACCTTAAACATAAATAACACTTTTTATGAATATTATAAATATGTAATTTATATTTCAAAATATTATGTTTTTCTATTTTTTTCAATTTCTATTGTGTCCTAAGTCTTTGTCTCAAAAAACAAATTCTTAGTGTTTTTTCCATAACTTTTTCAACTTTTGATAGTTTTAAAAACAAATTTTATGTTGCACTAGAAGATAATGACATATACATTATATAAAAAAACCCATTTCATGATTATTTCATTAATACTTTCAAAGGATGCAACCACAAAAGACGTACCATTTTAGCTGAATGATCACTTAGATAATTATTAAAAAAATAAAAAAATAAAAATACTAATTTTATTTTTGAAAAATGGTGTTTCCCTAGTGCAATATGTTCTCTACATGCATTCAAATTTTTGTATCTTGAAACCATCATTTAGTCCCTTAAAGGCTGGACCCACAAAAACATATGCCTTATCTTTTGCCTTAAAAATAAAAAGTGACTGTTAGAAAAATTGAAACTTGACATAGTTATGGAAATTTTCATTACATTTAAAATTATATATTCAGAAAGGTCATTCAATTTTCTAGATTTCATATTGGTGACTCAAAGTAAGATATTTTATGTAAGTATCTCAAAAAATCCAAGTAAGTTGAGGGATTCTTGATTTTTCAGTTTTTTGTTGCATCTAACGCGCCAAAAGTGACCCTCATTATCTTTGTTGGAATATAATCCGTCAGGATTATATTTTGTAAATAAATAAAGAAAACTGAATACTTATGTAGGAAGCCGAAAAGGCTGGGCGGAATATGAAACACAACCGTCATATGAATTGTATAAATATATGCATTAGCAAGGGAATAATAGGAATCAGGAGTTATAATACCTATCAGTGGTATCAGAGCTTGGTTGTTTGCCATAACTCCTGTTGTTCTGACATTCTGCAATTCTGCCCCGTGCATAGTCTGCACCCTCCTGGCTGCCAGACTGCTCACTCATTTTCTCTGTCAAAATGGTTGAATTATTTGTGCTGCGACCTCAGTTATTCATACCCATTGTATTCCATCTTTCCCTACGAGCTGCTGAGTCTATTCCTGTACAATTTCAAGGTTTTGACCCTTCCCATGGCCTCTCATAGCCTCCACGTGAAACCCTAATCCCACGAGAAGACGAGTGATTATTTTAAATTCTGCTTGAAACTTAAAGTCTGGTGATGAGTATTATTCTGTGTGAAACCCTAATCCCGTGAGCAGTTTGCCAACCCCTACACACCATTGCGATCTTCAAGTCTGAATATCTGCGTGACATTTCTATCCGCGCAACAGGTGCAGCATTTCCATGTTGCTCATGCACAATCTATGCAGCAGACTTTGAAAGAGTTTCATCGGCTTCCTTTGATTTTGTATCCACCTGATTTCCTTCGTGTTTAACTTTTATTTCACTGATTTCAGCGCATGTGAAACCACCTCATACTTTATGACTATTAGTACCCTATGTGGCTGATTCTGAATGGTGTTGCAAGTATACTCAATAATACGAAGGAGCCTTAGATTTTGCAGCTTTCCTAAGTTAACTTCGCCAGCCATACTCGTTGGAAGCGTTGCCTTGAACTTCATCTTTCCATCGTTTGCAAAAATGTGAATATGGTGTGACTGCTGGGATATCGTTTCCTTGAATCTGGTGTTGCTGCTCCCTATGGGCTTGAGATACACATGTTGCGTTAAGTGTTGAGTTGCTATGACCTACAATTGATTGTGAAGACTGCATTGAATACTGCGTTGAACCACTGCATGTGTTGGAGACGGCTGCCTGCGTGAAGACTGATATCAGTATTCAAAATTTGTTGCAGATTGAAGACTCAGTGATTGAAGTTTGAAGGCTCATTCCTTTTCATTTCCGTGAAGGAGAATCGATGCTTTCATTTGATGCTTACGTGAAGGAGAATTGATGCTTTCATTTGCGTGAAGGAGTATGAATGGAGGTAAACCTTTTTTTTGTTGGTTGAAATGGACAGTGACTACAAAATATAGTATGAGTGATATATCATACTGATATATGTTGAAGACTGATATATATATTGTGTTGAAGACTGATATATATATATGGCGTTGAAGACTGATCATACATATATATTGCATTGAAGAGTTGCATTGAAGAATCTTGTTGTTTTGTTGGTGTTCGTTGGTAAGTGTGCTTCTATATACCTTGATTTTGTAAGTGTTGTCTATAGTATACAATATGACTGAACAAGATATCAGGAGGCTACGATTGTATCTTGCTATCAAATTATCAATGATGTTAGATTTTATCATTTTTTGTTTGTAAGCACCACAAACTATTGCAGAGACTCAGACCTGCATTGTTCAGAATAGTGCACATAGTTTATTGAAGGAGAGATTATCATTTTCTTGTACTATTTTTTGTAAATAAGGTGGTAGAGACTTAGACCTGCACCTTTACTCTTTCGTAGTTGCTAGATTCATCACAAAAGATGCAATCTATAGCATCTGGAGTTGGTGCCACTCTCACTGGCAAGAGAGGTAGAGGAAGAAGAAACTTCAGAGGGAGAGGAGGCAAAAACAACTCCAGCAAAAGATAAGATCTGCACTGCAAGCATTGTGGAAAGACTAGACACACATCAGATCAGTGTTGCGCTTCGTGGGACTCCATCAAAGACAAACATAACCAGAAGAAAGATGACAATAAAAACCAAGAAGCTAGTAAATCTTCTGATTCTGCTCATTGTATTGTTGCACATTGTAATCTTGGAATTAATGAAATGACTTCACTTTCATCTTACAAAGATTGTTGGCTGCTTGATACTGGTGCAACATCACACATGACATTTAGAAAAGACTGTTTTGAAGAACTTAATGAAACAATAGATGGCATAGTTTACTTTGTAGATAATTCAAGTCTTAAACCAAAGGGAATGGGCACCATTCGACTGAAGATGCTTGGATTACCTGATTTCTTGTTGAGGAATGTTCTTTATCTTCCAAAGTTGCAGAGAAGCCTGCTGTCCTTGGTGGAGATTTGACAGCGAGGCCATTCCATCCACATGTTTGATGGAATTGTTGAGATAAGAAAGTCCTCTGACAACCAAGTCATTATGACTGGATACGAACATGGGAAGCTGTTGAACCTAAAGGGTTTATCTACAAGAGTTCAGAACTATGCTTACCTCTCTCAGCATGGAGAAGGTAATTTGTCATCTAGTTCATTGTGGCATAGAAGATTTGGTCATCTAAATTATAACAGTCTTTGTTTGTTGAGAAAGAATGGTGTATTTGGTTTTCCCACCATTCCCAAAGAGAAGAACAAATGTGATGCATGTATATTAGGGAAACATAGTAAGTTTCCATTCCATGAATCTTATTTCAGAGCAAGTAGGAAATTAGAATTAGTCCATTCTGATTTATGTGGCCCAAAAACAACTCCTTCTGCAAATGGGAATAAGTATTTTATGACATTTGTTGATGACTACTCAAGAATGTGTTGGATTTACTGTTTAAAGACAAAATCAGAAGCATTTCAAACATTCAAGGACTTTCATGCATTGATAGAAAAACAAGCACAATAAAAAATTGGTACACTTCGTACTGATAATGGGAAAGAATACACTTCAAATGCTTTGGAAGATTATCTTCGCAAACATGGAATTGCACATCAGACTACCGTTCCCTACAATCCTCAACAAAATGGTGTAGCAGAAAGAATGAACAGATCCATAATGAATATGGTTCGCTCAATGATGTCTTTTGAGAATGTAAAACTAATGTTTTGGGGTGATGCAGTGAAATGTGCAGCCTATTTGAGAAACAGAAGTCCCTCAAATGCTCTTGATAACAAGACTCCACATGAAATGTGGTTTGGCCATCTCCCTTCAGTCAGGCATCTCAGAGTTTTTGGTTCCACCTGTTATGCCTTGATTCCGAAGGAGCAAAGAAACAAGCTTGGTGCTCGAAGCAGAAGATGCATTTTCCTGGGGTACGAAGAATACTCCAAGGCATATCGTTTGTATGATGAGGTAAACAAGAAATTTTTTATTTCCAGAGATGTCATTTTTCTTGAAACTAATAAAAATGACCAGTACATTGAGAGACAGCTTGATCATTTGGAAAATTATCCTCATCCAAAGACATATTCTGAAAATGAATATGAAATTCCAAACATTGAAGGGGGGATTCCTATTCTGGAACAACCTTTGGAATTTCCATATGAAGCACCAACTCCCCCGATGAAGAAGTTCCTGCTACTTCACCTGATCAAGAGATTCAACTGGATGATGTGATTGAGAGAATTGAAAGACTCTCAATCAATGATGAAGAACCACCAGCTGATCAACCAGGACCATCATGGAAGATTCCTAAATGGGCCACAAAGACACTTGAAAGTGTCCATCTAGATGGAGTTGGAAAGACGGGAACGAGAAGTTCGAAAAGACATGAAGATGGAGGAGGAGCAGATAATTCAGGTGATGACATGGGTGTATTATTTGATTGTGAATTTAATTTATCTGCTAACTTTGAACCAACTTCCTTTGAAGAAGCTTCTACTCGAATTGAGTGGAAAGAAGCTATGTAGAACGAGTATGATGCACTCATAAAGAATGGAACTTGGAAGCTGGTTGACCCTCTAGTTGGAACCAAACCAATTGGCTGCAAGTGGGTGTACAAGAACAAATACAAATCATATGGATCACTTGGCAAGCACAAAGCGAGGCTTGTAGAAAAAGGCTATGCACAGAAATAAGGAATTGACTATGAAGAAACATTTTATCCTACAGCAAAATGGGCTACCATCCGCACCTTACTCTCTTTAGCTGCTCAGAAAGGGTTGAAAGTTCATCAGATGGATGCGAAGAATTCTTTCTTGAATGGAGACTTGAAAAAGAATGTCTTCATGTCTCAGCCAGAAGGCTTTGTTGTGAAAGGAAAAGAACAAAGGGTATGCAAGCTTGTCAAATCCTTGTATGGCCTAAAACAAGCGCCTCACGCATGGTATGAAAAGTTAACCGAGCATCTTTTGAAGTTAAATTTCGAACATTTTGATCTTGATGATGCAACACTATTTATAAAGAAAGTTGGAAGATCTGTTGTGTATCTTGTGGTGTACGTAGATGATCTTTTGATGACAGGGAAAAATGAGAGCTATATAGCATCCATAAAGAAAGATTTGAAAAAGATATTTGAAATGACAGATATGGGACATCTCCACTATTACTTAGGAATTGAAGTCACTCAACATCCTAAGTACATATTCCTATCTCAGAAAAAATATGTTGGAGAACTACTAAACAATCTTTGCATGACAGAATGCAACCCTATATCTACTCCAATGGAATAGAAAATGAAGCTCACATCAAGCGAAGGAAAAGAATTTGAGGATACGACCAAGTATCGACAACTTGTAGGAAGTCTTATCTACCTTACAACAACTAGACCAGATATTTATTATGTTGTTGGCTTACTTTCAAGGTTCATGCATAAACCTTGTGAAGGACACTCATCAGCTGCAAAAAGAGTTCTAAGATACTTGAAGGGGACTCAAGATGTTGGACTCAAGTACTCTAAAGTGGATGACTTCAAACTTATTGGGTACTCGGACTCAGATTTTGATGGAGATAAGGAGACAGGAGTATCAAATTTTGGATACACTATGAGTCTTGGATCAGCAACTGTCTCATGGAGATCACGCAAACAGTCAGTTCCGGAAGATTCAACAACAGAAGCAGAATATGTGGCTGCAGCTGAAGCAACAAAAGAAATAGTATGGCTTAGGAAGACACTTGAAGATTTGCAAGAAAAACAAGAGAACTCCACTCCATTATTGATTGACAATACTCCTGCAATCAAGATGGCTAAGAATCGTAGATTCCATGATCGAACCAAACACATAAACACAAAGTATCATTTGATTCAACATCATGTAGAGGCCAAGACAGTCCATCTTCGATATTGTTCCACAAATGATCAAATTGCAGACATCTTCACCAAAGCACTTGGATGAGGAAAGTTTGAAAGATTCAGAAACATGCTCGGACTTATGAACACCCCTTCGGATTAAGAGGGGGATTTTTGGAATATAATCTGTCGGGATTATATTTTGTAAATAAATAAAGAAAACTGAATAGTTATGTAGGAAGACGAAAAGGCTGGGTGGAAGATGAAACACAACCGTCATATGAATTGTATAAATATATGCATTAGCAAGGGAATAGTAGGAATAGGGAGTTATAATACCTATCAATCTTCCACTCACCCATATTCCATATTCCATGGTTACTAAGCATTTATCCCGGGGACAAATGCATTGTGCTAAGGCTTAAGCCTAAAGTTTACATGATGTATACCAAATTCTAGGACCTTGGGATAATGCATACCATCTTTGGACTATGTAATTGTGATACGTTGTAATACTATAGGATTTGTTGTTAAGATTTGGGGTGGCGGAGTATAACCTATGGTGGAACCATATGATAGCAAGGTTTATGCCTTTGCATGGTAAATGAATTCCACGATAATGCAATGAAGTTTGAACTATAGAGAAGGGGTTTTTTATTTCGATAATGGTCACCAGTTGTGCCATTAATGCTTCTTGAGTTTCCTGACAATCCCAATATTAGGGATTTGGCTCGCAAATCATTTGGCATTTCATTTGGTTTTGAGCAAGGATGAGGTCTCGGCTCTGTGCTATAAGGAGGCAACGACCAGCATGATGGAGGTAATATTTGTTTTTGGTTTTGAGTTTGCATTACATTGGGTTCATTGCTTAGCCACTGCATACCCCTCAACTTTGTTGTGTTGCTATGTTTGCAGGTGATAGGGCAGGTGAGGAGGGATATCTCATCGTTTCTCTACTAGCTCAAGGCTGATACAAAGTGGCCACAGTAAGCCTGCTATTCAAGCTTTATGCTTGCCACCACTCGGCCCTTTTGGGTAGAGCTAAGTTTTAACTTGATTCTTGGTTGGGGTTTATCTATAGCATTTTTTATTTCTCCTTTGGCTTAATATTACAAACTTGGGTTTTCAAATGTTAAGGAGTTAAGCCATGAATCAAATCTTGGGCCATTCGACTCTGTGTAATTAATCCTGGTTATGTAAATCGTTATTTTGGTTTGGGCCTTTGATCCATGGGATGCACCATTTCTTGCAATGGTTCCATAGCCAATTGGCACGCCTGTGTAATCTTCAAACTCGGTCTTTAATGGCGACTGTATATAAAACTTGTTGAAACTCTATATAAATAGATATATGTATTGTTTCTATATGTATGATGGAAATGGTTAATTTTACATAGTGTGTAATACGATTTCCTTCTGCATTTTAATTTAAGCTCGCTATGTAAATGGAGCTCGGGTTTGTAGGAGGCATTTTCCTAAACGAATGCTCTATGTGTAATGATGTTAGTTATATTGGATATTGTAAATACTTTAAAGTGCAAGTAATCCATGCCGTAAATGACATGATCCTTTCCCATAGTGTTGCGATAGCTTCTATATTATTTTGTTTATGCTTATCGGTTCTTATGTAAATTAGACTGTGGAAAGCCATGGGATGGAAACGCACGATGACCAATCATTTACTATAGGTTTATATTTTAATGGACTATGTATTTAAATTGTTGTTGGCCGAGGTCATGCTCTATCTATGGTCTTACAACCTCACTGTTAGTGTATGCATTGTTTATTACATGGAATTTGGTGTATTTATAAATTGTATCCCATATGCGTTAGTTGTATAGCATGGCATGTGTACAGATATGAATGTTGGAGTATATAAAAGGTTGATTCCTGTTCACTACGTTATGTCATGGCCTTTATTTTCTTTTAAGAACCTGCAGTATGGTTATACGATTTGGATTTTGGTTTAATATATTATACTGTGGTTGTTATTATTGTTTTTTCCTTGGTTCTAAACATCCATGGGATTCAATGTCATGACCTTTGTTGGCATGAAAAGGGGTTTAACTATTAGTTGTTTACTGTATGCGTTGTCTATGCATAATATTTAGATGGGAAAGAGTGATTTTTATGGGATGTGATCATAATAGTTTTAATTACTACTGTGGATTTTTATATGTGTGAACAAAGTTTAGGTATGGGACAACATGAATGGTCACGATTGTTAATTTTTAATGGTTATATCAGATCTTAAAACATTCAGCATCATATCAGCATAACCACAATCCAAAAGATCATTGAATGATAGACAAGCATAACCACACAAAAATAATACAAATATTTATCCTAGGAAAACCCTAATGGGAAAAACCCATCAAAAGCTTCTTTAGTATAGATGCCACAAAAAGATAAATGGTAAAACCCAAAATACTGATCCTCCTTCTCCAGCTATAGCTCTTTATCTCTCTCTCTCTCTCTCTCTCTCTCATGTGCTACACAAGTGAGTGTGTGTGTCTCAAATGAGGAGCGCCACACTTCTATTTATATTCTTTCGTTCATTTAATATTAGACTCAGCTATGTAGGCTCGAGTTCCTAATTTAGTTATGTAGGCTCTAGTAACCACAACTGGAGTACTAATGACCTGACATACAATGGAGGGGAATTCCTCATGAATTTAGGTAATTCTGCCGATAGGAACATTGGGGTATAAATCAATAGAAGTAATTCTCCCAATAGGAACATCGAGGACCACAAAATATATTTAGAATATTCTTCAAAGTCCATTAGTGGAATTTTGGGGTCTAAAATGGGCCTCTTAAGGAAAATAATAAAATAATAAAATAATATTTATTAATTTTGGAGGAAGAAAGAAAAAAAACTACTTTTTGTGTACGTATTTTCGACATATCTCCCTATGTTTTTACTCAAATTTCGATCGGGAGAGATGGTTGGATGCAGAATTTAATCCTGCATCCAACAAGTACCCACAATGCATACTTTTGATGGATCCCACTCCCCCCAAAAAAAGAAATACTTGAAAAACATGATGATGATGTCATCATCATGTTTTTTCAGGTTTCTTATTTTTGGGGCAGTGGGATCCATCAAAAGTATGCATTGTGGGTACTCGTTTGATGCAGAATTAAATTCCACATCCAACAAGCTCTCCCAATCAAAATTTGAGTAAAAACACAGGGAGATACGTCGAAAATATGAACACAAAAAATAGTTTTTTTAATGACAAATATGTCAGTTCAACCATTATGGTTGAGTCATTTTATTGAAATTCTATTGGTTCTTGAATTCCAACTCAGAAGAACTTATTTTGGCACATTTTCTTATAAGGCCCATTTTAGACCCCAAATTTTCTCTAATGCAATAATTCAACACTCCCCCTTAAAGAGAAGGGTATTCTACAACAGCATCAACAACAACAACAATAGGAGAAGGAGGGCATCATCAACATTTTAATATTTTCAATAAACAATCATAATCATCAACAATACTTTGAGCAACATCATCAACAATATTTTGATCTCTCAATCAGTAACATCATCATCGTCAAAAACATCATCATCAACACTTTGATCTCTTGATCAACAACAACCTCATCAACACTTTGATCTCTTGATCAGCAACATCATCATCATCAACAACATCATCATCAATACTTTGATCTTTTGATCAAACAACATCATCGTCATCAACTTTGATCTTTCGATCAGACACCATCATTATCGTCATCAACAATACTTTGATCTTTTGATCAACAACATCATCATCATACTTTGACTTTTCGATCAGCAACATCATCATCGTCATCAACAATAATTTGATCTTTCGATTAACAATATCATCATCATCATACTCTAAAATTTTGATCATCATCATCATCATCATCATATTCTAAACTTTCGATTAGCAACATCATTATCATCACATTCGGATATTTCAATCAACAATCATCATTAGCATCATACTTTTCTCTTTCGATTAGCAACATCATCATTATCACATTCTGATCTTTTGATCAACAATAATCATCATCATATTTCGATCTTTTGATTAGTAACATCATCATCATCACACTCTCATCTTTCAATCAAGAACATCATCATCATCATACTCTAATATTTTGATCAACAATATCATCATCAGCAACAGCAACTTGCAATCCACAATATGAAGACAAAAGTCTTTTGGTCACTTTTGGACTTAAAGTCTAGGGATGATGCAATCCCACCACATTCTCGACAACCGAAGTCACTATATTCAATTACGGGATAATCACTCCCTAGCACTTTAGGAATAACTCCAAGGATGATGCAATCCTACCACGTTCTCGAGTACCAAATTCACCAGATCCGTTCTGAGCAAAATTTCAAGGATGATACAATCCTACCACGTTCTCGAGTACCGAAGTCATTGGATCCATTGCAACATCACTGCTCCTACTTTCGAGGAAGGTCTTTTCCAACAACACCAACCTTGTCTCGAAGGTGTTGGAACTTTACCCGAGACAAAGGCTTCATCAACTCATCAGTTTTGAATCATCATCTTGTAACATCATCATCTAGACCATCATCATCTCTATATTTAGCATATAAATACTAAATAACCATCATCTGCGTTTACAGTATCTAAATGCCAAAACATCATCTATATCTTCAATATGGGAATACTAAAACATCATCATCTATATCTTATCTCGAATGTAGAAATTCTGTATTTCTATGTGCTTCAGTGGAGCACTGGGTTCTCTGTCATCTTGATACAACTCTTGTTATCACATTGAATCTCAGTAGTATCCATCTCCAGATCAAAGAGACCCGACATCATCTTTTGAATCCATATGGATTCACAACTAGTAGAGCAAGCTGCTATGTATTCTGCTTCCGCCATGCTAAGAGCAATACTCGACTATTTCCTACTAAACCATGAAGTCATAGCAGACCCCAGATAAAAGCATCCACCTGAAGTGATTTTCCTATCTAAGACACTTCTAGCCCAATCTCCATCTGTATAGCCATACAATCTGTAATCATGGTTTTAATCATAGTATAGACCAGATTCTATAGTCCCTTGCAGATATCTCATCACATGTTTTGCAGCTATTAAGTGAACACGTCTAGGTTGAACTAGATAAGTTGTTCAAAACAAAATAATGTGTGGTCTGGTATTTATTAGATACATCAACGACCCAATAATCTGTCTGTATCGAGCCACATCCACTAACTTTGAAGGGTCATCATATAAAAACTTCAAATTAGAATCCATTAGCATGGCCATGGCTTTACATTCCAACATATCAAATCTTTTCAAAATTTCCACTGCATAAAAAATAGATCATCCACATACAGTAATACTATGTCAGGCTCATCTTCTATAACCTTGAAGTAAAGGTTAGGGATAGCTTTACTCTTGGTAAAGCCCAATTTCATCAGGAAACTATCTATCCTTCCATATCAAGCTCTCGAAGCTTGCTTCAGGCCATACAGGGCCTTCTTCCACTTGCATACATGACTCCATCTATATTGAACTTCAAATCCTTGTGACTATTCAATGTAAAACTCTTCTTCAATCATACCATTAAGAAAGGCTTGTCTTTACATCCAGCTGGTGTATATCCCACTTCATCATGGAAGTAGGTACCATGATAGTTCTGAAGGAAGTGTACCTTGCTTCCTCAAGCAAGTGTCTCTTCAGAATTAATTCCCTCTTTCTTAGAGAAACCTCTAGCCACATGTCTTCCCTTACTTCTATCAGCAACATATTTTATCTTACAAATCAATTTGGAAGATACCACATTATCTCTTTCTGGTTTGAGTACTATCCCAAACATTATTCTCGTATTCTTTCATCATAGCATATTCCATGAGTTCATCTTGTTAGGTCATCAACATATCGTAGTCTTCTGTATTCAACCTTCAAGGTTGGAACCCACTTTACTCTTGGTAAGTCTCGATCCATCAAGAAGTTGTCCATCATGTCGAACTCAGAGATCTTCTGTAGTCACTCCCCGTGAAGCAGAGCATCAACTTCCCTCTTCATTCTATATAGGTGGTTCTCTGCTTGATATATACTTCTAGTGGGTCTAGTAAATAGAGTATGTCATGTCATAGTCTATTAACACTGAGGCAAACCATGAACCTTGCTTTGTACACTTGTTCTGGTAGATCCATATGGAAGATAATAGGGACTTCCCTTTAGGTCTCGAAACCATATCGTAGACATCATTCGCCATGATCAACTGTTACTCTTTGATCATAGCTTCTTTCATAGCTGGAAAGGTTAGCATTAATGATGTCACCCAACTGTGTTACACAACTAGAGTGTGTCTAAGGCCTTTTACTTTGGTTTGGAAGTATCGACATTGTTTTCTTCATCTTTAGTTATATCTCGTAACCATGGTGGTCTTCATCCTTCGAGGTGGATCTACCACTCGCTGAAGCTCTTTCTTCTATTACGGTGTCTCTAACCCTTGGATCTTTAGATTCATGCTTATTTGAGTGAATCTTGAATTGTCATCACTTGTTCTTTGGAACAAGTCTCATCCTTTTCTTCTTGTAGGCGGTTGTACACGACCTTTCCTATAATTCAAATGCACCAGTTGCATGGTTAGAACCATTTCATAGAACATATGCATAATGGTGCATCATTCAACAGTTTAGCCAATACAACATTCATCCATATCTCATAGAAATTTTCTAGATTACATCATTGGGATTGTGTACTAATACAATATGTCAGCAAGGAGGTTTCATTCAAGATAAGTAGCAATGGAGAGTTGTACAGCACCATGAGCTATGTACCCATCACATGCATATTAGTATTATACTGTCATTAATGGAAACATTCTATCATGCATAACACATCAACTAAATATAAAATAATATCATGAAATGACAATTGAATACTTATCTTTTATTTGTTTCATGGGTAGACTCCTTGATCCTTCTGCTTCATCATCCTTTTCATTCATGACATCATCATTTCTTATCCGAATGCTAAGATGGATAAGAGGTTATTCAATAATTGAGTTCTTCATATTCCTAATCACTTGAGGGATCTTTTTTGAATCATGAGTGCTTGATCCTCAGTTGCTCCCATTTTCTCTTCTCTTATTATGAGTCGAGTTTCTTCTTGTGTAAGGATTTAACCTCATTTCCCTTTGGAATTGGAACCTCTCTACATATGTAGGCGTCCAATTCATCTTCTTCAAGAACAAGTGAAATACTATGCTTCGATGCTTAGAAGTTTTCAGCTTCACCAAGCTTGCCATTAAGCTGAGGTGCTGGGTCGTTTTGAGATGAGAACCTCAAAAGTAAATGGTAAAGGATTAGATCTTACCAGTTTGAGATGATTGTCCTAGTTCTGAATCTCACTGGTCAAGGGTTTGTCATAGAAATCCTAATTTTCAAACCTTGGAGTATTTCATATCTGATTGGATAGAAATATGTTCCTCCTGAAGGCGAGCTAAGAAGCATATTCATTTTCCCAAAACTGTGATCAGAATTGCAAAATATATGATGCCCTAGTTTTCTTCAATTTCTTTTGCACGATTCCTGATATTGTTTCTAAGATTTATCTGAAATTACTACTCCTTTGTGTCTAAAATTTTCAACTGAGGTAGCCTTGTCTGTCGTCTCTCCAACAACGCAGGTTTGAGCCAAATTGGTTTCATCAATTGGGACTTATACACATTTTACCAAGGTAACCTATTTCACAACTGTTCAGAAGAGAAAACTTGTACAGACTTCCACGTGTCACTGTTTTATCTTCGAGGTCTGAAATTATTACCACAGAACACAAATTCTATGCCCTTTCACAAATATGTTGTGAAATTTCATTTGGACCTTTGTAGCTCGAGATATAGTGATTCTCTCTAGGTAACCTGTTTAAGGATGAATCGTGAGAGAGGCTAGAACCCTAACTTGGAGGAATCATATATCCTAGAATATAGCGAATCTGAGTTTGAAACGTTTACACACTTGAAATCAAGAATTTATCTTCAGCCTTTGAAAGTTTTGTCTCTGGATCCTTCTCTAATATCAAGATATAGTGAATCTACCAAAACTACTAGTTTTAGTATTTTAGGGTTTTCAAACATGAAACCCTAATCTTCCATAGCTGTAAGTGTAGCACTATTTTTGCTGCACAACAACTTCTTTCACGGTGTCTCTGATACCATATTAATTTTTAATATTTATACTAGATATTAAATCATTTAACATCATAACACTATAACCATAAGCCAAAATATCATTGAAAGATAGACAAGCACAACCACACAAAAATAATACAAAGATTTATTGTGGGAAAACCCTAATGGGAAAAACCTACCAAAAGGTTCCTCAATGTAGATGCCACAAAAGATAAAAGGTAAAACCCAAAAGATTGATCCTCCTTCTTCTCGTGCTATAGCTATTTGTCTCTCTCTCTCATGCACTACAGAAGTGAGTGTGTGTGTCTCAAATGAGGAGATCCACACCTCTATTTATATTCTTTCGTTCACTTAATATTAGACTCAGTTATGTAGGCTCGAGTAATCCTAATTCAGTTATATAGGCTCAGGTAACGACAACTCGGGTACTAATCACCCGACTTACAATGGAGGGGAATTCTTCATGACTTTAGGTAATTTTTCCGATAGGAACATCGAGGTATAAAATAATACAAGTAATTCTCCAGATAGGAACATCGGGGATCACAAAATATATTTAGAATAGTATTCGAAGTTACAATATTTTAAAAACGATGCCTCCTCTCTTCATTTAATTCTTATGATGCTATTTATTTTAAATGGAATGTTATGGTATTTAGTTTGTAGTATGGAGACATGCCTTGAAAGGTCTTTGCTGATTTGTTAACTTTGTTTTATTTATAATTTTTTCTTTAGTTGATTTAAATGTAATTAGTAGATTAGCTTATAACAGTATTTATAGGATTGTATATATATATATATATATATATATATATATATATATATATATAGTTAACTTGTAGTTTTGAACTAGTTTTATTTTAAAGAAATATAAGGTAAGCCTCTATTGACAAATGAAATATGTCACCACAGTAATAAAGCCTAAAGAACAAATATATTCTTAACTAGAAATCAAAACCTAGTTTATAGTAAGCATAATCCAAGTATTGAAATAATACATAAACGAACTTAAAGGTACAAACCGTGGTTATATACAGCATATGATAAAATTTGCAGTCTAAGGTTAATATTTGAGAAATGCAAACCCTAGCAGATTCAAATCAGAAAATAAATCAAATAGGGTTAGAAAAGGTATTGAAATCATTTACCTAGCATAACCAACAATAAAGCTAGAAATTAACATAGACAGTCTAGGGCTTCATACCTGCAATTGAAGCTCTATTAATCACTGAACCTGCACACTCAAGTAACCAACATTAACAATTCAATGTAGATCTCACCTTTGTTTGATGACCAAATCACTTGGTAACTACCACGTTCCACCCAACCATGACTTGGTACCACTCTTGTTTTAAATCTGAATCCCCACAAGATGGAGTCCAACATGCAAGTACCTTAGAGCTCTTATGGTATGGTTTCCTAACTCGTATTTGATTCTGAATCAATTCTCCTTTTCCTTGCAGGAAAAAATTCTCCATGAAAACACTTGAGAGCAAAAATAGACAGAATAATAATTCTCCGAGATAAAAATCATAACCCCTAAGCCTTTCCTTAGCTTGAGTCTTTATAGACGGACTTTTGAGTCAAAAAGAGAGTTAAATTAATAAAACTTGGTTTCTTGATTTAACCCTTTTCAATTAATTTGGGTAATTATTAATATTTTAACTTAGGATTTTTCTACTAGTTTCTAGTTGGACTTTCATAGACATTATACTATTTATTAATCTTTAATAATAAATAATAATTGATGGCACGTCTCTTCTTTCCTTCATTTATTTATATCATTACTATATTTAATTCTTTATACATATCATGTATAAAGTAGATAATAGTATAACACTTTGTTAACATTTGTCTTTTGGCATCATATACCATGATCCCTAGACTTAATAACACTTCTTCATTAAGGTCAAGTAGGTAGATGGTTTAGTTGTACTAGGCTAGGAAACTCTAAACATCCTTGCATCTTGGATTTCCCTAGTATAACATGGTAGCTTTTCGATACTTTGATGAGAATAAAGAGATTTGAAGTTTCATTTAATCACTTATAAATAAGTATGATGAGATCAATATTTTTATCGAGTTGTTTTCACTCGGAACTTATTAAATTCTTTTTAGTAACTCCTAGCACTTACCAGATCCCATACTCAATGCTTTAAGAGTGCGTTACAATTGAGTACAATTCTAGAGTTCCTCGCTCAACATTAATGATAGGATGTACTTGTATGATACGCCTAGGGATACAATGGCCAAGGATCCGATGCTCTAGAGCTTATACTCAACATCAACATGGAAGGCTCCACGACTTAATCCCCAACACATCCAATTATCTTTTCATGTGTTCCACGGCTTCTTGCTCAACATAAAGGTAAGTACTCATGCGCTCTAGAGCTTCTCGCTCAACGTAAATCATCAATCCCTCAAGTGCTCTAGAGCTCCTCACTCTACACAAAAACACCAAGTTTTGCATATAAATGATCAAATGGAAGTTTTGGTGGCTAAATCCCGGTCTCTTATCACATGACAAAAAATGGTCATATTTATTTTGGTCATTTAATGCTTTTCTTGTGGTTATTAATTTGGTCAATTTTTTTCATTAATTTGGTCATTAATTGTGATAGTTAACAGCCAAATATATGACCAATTAATGACCAAATATACGACCAAATTAATGACCACAATACAACCTATAAATAGAAAAACTAAATATCACCACATTTTTTTACGCATGTCAAGAGACTGAAAATTAGCCAACACTCATCGCCAAATCAAAAGTGGTAATTTAAATGCAAATTTTGACAATTTCTTTGTCACTTATCTCTCATTTTGTACTAGTGTTTATAGATCAATGATTTTGGCGATTCTAGAGAAAATGCAACACGATCAAATTTCAACAACAACAAAAAGTCAATGAGCATTACTATGATGATAGTTTATGTTGCATGTGTTAACTTTATCGTCACTATAGCAATGAACAGTGTGATTTCGTTTTTATTGCAATGAATTTTCATCGCTATAGTGACAAAAAGTTATTTCCATTGTTATAGTGACGATTATGAGGGGCCATAACATTTATTTTAAATTTTCTTATCTCTTTATCCATGAAAATTTTGATTTTAACTTATTTGTGGCAATTTTTGTGGATCCTTTGAGCCATATGTACTTGTGTCATCAACCTCGTTGTGATGAGTCATTTTGAAATGAGAACCTCAAATGGAAATAAAAAAGATTTAGATCTTACCAATTTGAGGTGCTCGAACCTCATTCGTGAGCTAGCTAGAGAAACCCTAATTTTCCAAACTTGGAATTTTGGAGTTTTGGGTGGATATAAAGATGTGACTCCTTCACATGAGTTGTTCAATGAAGTCCTTTGCCAAATTTGGTGGAGGGAAGCTACAAAAAATTTATGCCCTAGTTTCCCATAGCACAAGAGGTGAGTCCAAAAATGAAAATTGTAACAACTCAATTCTGATTTCATAGAAAGATGTGCCTTTCCACGGAGAGTTTTTGAGTGACGTCATTTCTGAAAACTGTGGTGGGAAGCTTCTGAAACTAGATGCCCTAGTTTCATCACACATTGTCCCATAGTCTCATGTAAAGAAAAATGAAACTTCTCCAAATTTGAATCCACTTCCACTAAAAGATGCACCCTTCTAGAGCAAGTTAGCCTAGACCTCTTTTCTTGATGATCTATGGAGAGAAGACCTTAAACTAGGAATTCCTAGTCTATGCTTTTACACACTCCTTTAAAGATTTTTTTTATAATAATATCTTAGTTATATCTCATGTATCTTTTTTACACGTAAAGAGTACACTATAAATGTCATGAAGATTACAACATAAATCTTATCATGTCATGTAAACATTTTTTGTTTACATTTTGATTTATGAGTAAATGTTTTATAATAAATTAATATATTTATGATATCATAAACTTTAAAGAGTATATGATACAATAACTACGTGATTTTTGTTATACATTATCGTTTTCATGTGCAATACTTCATATGCTCCCATGAAGTATACACCCTAGCTTAAAAAACATGTACGTTCAAGCTATCCAACACACAAGGAGCGAAGTCAACCGTCGACTTCATTGTTGGTTCGTTGGATAGCTTGAACATACATGTTTGTTAAGGAAGGTCCAAATATACCAATTATTCTTGGTTGACTTAGTTGCTTGTTTGTTAGATGGTTTGAAGGTACATATTTTTTTAAGGATGACCAAAATATACCAATTATTCTTCCTATTATCCTTCTCATGTAGAATAGATCATGTCCTCCCATAAAGTTACATGCCCTCCTTCAATACTAGATTTTTAATACCCCTTACACATTACACATTGTTTCCCTCATGGCGACCATATTGCTCCAATGAAGTTACCCCTACTTGCCCATAGTAGTTTTTCCATAAGCGCTTACACATTGTGGCCCACGAGTGGTATGGCGACCATATTGCCTCCTAAAATTGGCGGATCATGAATAGGTAATTTCTTAAAAATCTATGAAACAATAAAACCGTAAAACCCATATATTATGTTTATGTTAACCGTTAAAAGAAAAAAGAAATTTAAGAACATAGAAATTGAAAGGAAAAATTAATTGAAAACATAGCACGGGTAATTTGGGTAATGCGCACCTATATAAGTAAATGCCATCTGAGCTCTTCTGTCATATCGAGTTCGGTCATACTTCTCTGGTCAAGCTCGTTGCTCACACAAAGAGAAAGTTCGTTCGCTCAGATTTCTCTTAGCAATATCTTTGCTCACGCACATAGAAAGTATTTTCTGTTTCTGAAAAATATGGGCCATGGCCATGGGATAGGATACATCTTACTGTTTTTATATTGAATTCCTGAATCAATATTAGGTGAAAATATGTCATATTCATCAGAAAACAGTAGTTGAAAAAAATCCTTAGATTTGTTTTTCACGAAAACAAACAAGAGCATGCAGGGATGTAACATTTGCTATATCCATTTGATTCTTCTATTTTTCAACAAAATAAATGGTTAAATGGATTGATATTCAAAGTAAAAAAAATGTCATTAAATGGATTGATATTCAAAGTAAAAAAAATGTCATGAAGCATGAAGGAGCAAAGATTTCATACACGGAGATATAATGATAAGCTTAATTAGAGCTTGAAAAGCTTAATTAGAACTTGAAACCTGTACATTTGGAGGAAACTGAAAATAACAGGTTAACGTAGTAGAGAATTCATTCTGGTATGAGCAGCCGAAACAATAATATCTCAGTGCAGCAAAACCAGACATGAATGAATTAACACTGTGATCCATAATTTCTACTCTCCCGGATGTCCAAAAACAGGCTTCAGGTCAGAAAATAGAAATCTAAAGCAAATAGAAAGGGATTATTAACTATAATAACCATTGCAATACTGCTGTGAATCAAACAATTCTGATGTCAGATGTAGAATTTCCTCAAGAGCATTTGAAATAGATGGCATGCTGAATAAATAACCAGTGTATGGATAGGGAGCTGAGAAGTGGGTGCTGTTGAAATTGTTTGCCTCTAGTTGCTGCTGCTGCTTGTGGTTGATCTTGTGGCGGCGGCGGCTGCTGCAGCTGATCTTGTGGCTGCTGTTGTGCTTCTGGATTGAAGTATAAACCAATATAATTCATTTCAATGAACCTTTCTAGATCTGCCATGATATGATCACTTGTGTTGAAGCCAGTACAGGTAGGAGTGATTGTAGAATAATTCTCTTGAGGAACATAAACAGCACAATTCAGGGTGTTGTTATTGCTGAAGTACTTTGGGATGCAAACACTGGATGCAAGGCTGGTTGCAGAGACAGAAATTGCAAGATACCCACTAATGATCTGGTCCAACAGGCCTGAATCTGAATGACCATTACTATCTGCAAGGTTTTGGAATTGGTGTTCCACATTAGAGCTCAATGTATAACTATATGGTGACACCGGACTGCATACCTCACAAGCAGGCTCTTCTAAGCATGGAAGGAAATAAACACTTTCAACGGGGTTTGACAGTGGGATTGCATTCTCTGGAGTGATAGTTATTTTGTTGTTGAAGGCACGCTTATGATCAGAGATTTTTGTAACTGAGGAACAAGTGGTGGATGAAGAAACTGGGGATGGAATGGTAGAACGATGGGTATGATCAATGGTGTTTTTTGATAAGGAGAGCAGGAGAGCAGGAGAGGATCAGCTAGGGGCAAGTTCTGCCAAGTGCTAGCATTAATGCTATGATGATAGCATTAATGCTATGATAATCTCTTGGAAGAGAGATGGGAACCACGCTGCTTGAACTAGCTCCGGCAACCAACTGGTTATTATCGTTCTCAATCTCATTATTTGATGGCCTCCTGGAGCTAACAATGTTTCCAAGCATGTTGTAACCACCATTTACACTGAACTGTTTTTTCTGCTGCTGCTGTTTGGCTTCATCACAAGGGCTAGGCCTCGTGGTGTTGGAATCTCGCCATAAGCAATCAAGCCACGAGTCTTGCAGCTTTTGAGGTTTGTGTGAAAATGGATCTTTGATATTAGTGGGAAACGTAGAACCAGTAAGAGATGCAGGAGGAGTTGGTGTTGATAACATACAGTGCTATTGGTCCGCGCCTTGATCCCACTCATGGCTCTTGCAGCAAAATCATAAGCGCATGCTGCTTCTTCTGCTGTGTCGTAGGTTCCAAGCCACCGTCATTCTTTGGTTTTTGGGTCACGAATTTCTGCAGCAAAACGGCCCGGTGGAAGTTTGCGGACACCTCTATATCTACCAGCCTCTTTCCCCATCTTGAATTGTTTCTCTGAGAGCTTGTTAGGGCTCAGACTTTCATTCTTCTACAACTCTGACTGCTGCTGCGACTTCATTGTGTTTAGGACTTCGAATAAAGTGAACTGGGTCCACAAAACACTCCCGATCGCAGATCAAGAATAACCCAATACTTGTATATATCTCACGATGTATATCCTCAAAGTGGGTACTGCAGAAATGACCATGGTGTGTATCAGTACAAGAGAAATTCAAATAAAAGCTTCACAAAATACCAAAATGGGTGCCTGGTGATATTGTGATATATTCAGTCCAAGCTAAAACATAGGCAACACCTTTGCTGAGAAGGAAAAACTATGCACATAGTGCAAAGCATCAAGATAAATGGAACTGAAACCCAAATTCCATTTTATATGGGATTCAAAGAATCAATACATGCAGAAGTGCTTTTCTTTCACAGGTACAAAAATGCAAATATAAGCATTAAAAGATGATGCTATACTTGACCATGCAATAAAATTTACACCGAGACAAATATATCAGAGAAAAACAGATGCATATGCAGATAATTATATCAGAGAAAAACTATGCACATAGTGCAAGGCATCAAGATGAATGAAACTCAAATTCCATTTTATATGAGCTTCAGAGAATCAATACATGCAGAAGTGTTTTTCTTTCATAGGTACAAAAATACAAATATAAGCATTAAAACATGATGCTATACTGACCATGCAATAAAATTACATGGAGACAAATATATCAGAGAAAAACAGATGCATATGCATATAATTATATCAGAGAGAAACGGATGCACATGCAGAAGGAATTGATTCAGAGGGTAGTGGGCATCAGGATTTCTTACTTATTTGAATGCTGATGCTCCTCAAATGCTGAGGCCAATCTCAAGTTTTTTCAAGTCAATATTTACAGTAACAATCAATGACTGCTCTCACGCCAGCTGATAAGAAATACCAAGACAATAATAGCAGCACCTTACACAATTTGTCAACTCTAGGCAGCTCTTTAAGGCTTCTTCCCAGCTTTTACAAGACGCCAACAGTCCCCTGAGGTCAGGCCTAACTGCTAAATAGCTTAGGAGGATGATTTACAGGAAGGGAGGGCACTGGGCAGGGTTTAACATTGACAAAATGAAAAGAACTGATGCCTTATCGATATATATGGCTTTCTCACTCGAGTTGGACTCTACCACCACACCACCTAGCTAGGGCTTCTGCGTCTCATATGTCCTTGTCTTCCAGTTGGACTTTGTCAACGTACAGCGTACACCGTGCATGGGACACTGGTCTGTTTTAATTTGTTTGCACAGTGCGAGAGAAGATGTTGGCTGCCGCAAGGTTGCTCTGATGATACTGGTTGCACTTAAAATATGGGATCCCTTGATTCTCTCGTTTACATACACCCTTTCCAATTGGCCACTTGTAATCATTAACTTTCTTATTTATCTTTTTTATACAAATAAATTTATTATTTTATTTGTTTTAAATATATAATTAAGTGTATTTTAAATAAGCTGGATTTTAATTTAGGGTTATGTATTCATGGGATGCCCTAAAAGAGGGCATCTTGATTCTCTCGTTTATTCCCTTTTACAATCTGCCACTCCTAATCATTACCTTTTATCTATTTAGTTGTTTAATTGATCGGTTTTTACACATAGATCTATTATTATGTATTTATAGGAGACTCGACTAAACTGAATTTTAATTTTCTTAATAAATTGAATTTTAACTTTTCATTCAAAATTAAAATGAAAATGCATTATATATATAATTTACACATGGAGTTTTGGATTTGATTTTTTTTCCCAAATTTATATTTTAATTTTAAAAGCTGTTATTTTCTTATTAATCATAAATAATCAGCAACTTAAGTAATGATTGTATATTTACCTAACTAACCTGAGAAGGTGGCATGTTCCGTGTGTTCTCTCCCTCCTCTTTACCCATTGAACATAAACAATTGGTATTTTCACCTCGAGATTCGACATGTCAAGATTTGGAATTTGGACATCTCTCCACTAATAACTTAAGCAGTTATTGTATGTTCACCAAACCAGCCCAAAAAGTTGACATGCTCACCATGTTGTCGCCTTTCTCTTTTCCCATTGAACCTAAAAAATAGTTGGCATGTTTACCTCGAGACTCAACATGTTCACCTCGAGAATTTAAATGTCTAGAATCATATTTTAAATTTGGACATCTTTCCACTAACATAAGCATTGATGGTATGCTCACCTAACCAGCCTAAAACGTTTACATGCTCACCATGTTGTCTCCTTTCTCTTTTCCCATTGATCCTGATCAGGCATGTTCACCTCGAGACTTTGCATGTCTCCAATCAAATATGGACATCTCTCCACCAAATTAAGCAATTATTGTATGCTCACCTAACTGACCTAAAAAGTTGGCATGTTGACCTCAAGACTGTGTATGTCTAGAGTCTAGACAACTCTCCCCCAACCTAAAGACATATGGGCACCATGCTCCCCGTGGCTTCCATAATTTTGAAATTTAAAAACCTTTCTACATCTAAGTATAAATGTATATATATAACTTGACTTAAATTTTGAAATTTAAAAACTTGTTGATATCTAAATCTAAATGCACATATATGATTTGACTTAATATGTGCAAAGGCATATATACAACTATAACACAATAACAATTTCTTATTACAAATTTAATCGAAACACAATAACTTTTTTATACATTATAGAAATTTCATTATGATTTAAATTTCATACATTATTAAGATTGACTATCATATCAATTTCAAAATTTAATTATGATTCGAGTTTCATGATAATTTAACTAAAATTTAGGATTGACTATCACATCAATTTCAAAATGTAATTACGATTACAGTTTCATTATAATTTAACTAAAATTTAAATTATAACATAACATATTTTTATGAATATTACTTTTGTATCAAAAGTTTTATTATAATTTAAATTTATTCCTTAAAACAAATTTTATTTTTTAACCATTTTTAAGCCAATACCCCATTAGATATCATCAAAAATAAAATTAAAATTCCATTCCTATAAATTGTCCCTTCTTATCATACCAAATTTATAATAAATAATAAAAAAGTGATTTATTTTAATCTTTTCCATCTAAAAAAATAGAACAAATAAAAAGAAAATTACTCAGTAAGTTGGACCTATTTTTTGAAATCTCTCTCCCTCCGAGAGCCTAAAATTAAAAAATTGATTGTCATATCGAAGTGTGCCTAACATCATTCTACGCAAACTATGGAACTCCGACCTTTCCATCATATCTACCATGCACTTTGCAGATGAAAATGGAAAGTAAAGTTTATACAGAAGTCAGTGACTCGGTGTATGGTCTGAAATGGTAGATGGAATTAATGACAAAAAACACTTCCTTTCCATGGAATTAATGAAAGTATTTTGCGGCTAGCAATGGCCACGCAATCCATGGTGATTTTGAAGAGCTCAGATGACCAGTTGTTCCAAGTTAGTGAGGCCATGGCCATCCAATCTAAGGATATCAAGAACTATAGTTGTGTGGACTACAATTAGTCTTTCTAAATTTCCAGTTTCTTGCAACCCCTTCACTATTGAGGTATTTTTACTCATTAAGATTGAGATTAAGGGGTTTAGATGAGTACTTATGTGCAACTTAATTAAATGTATCGTGAAGTGTGGCTTTTTGAGGTATTTCTAAGTCTTAAAAGATTAAGAAGGTTAAAGGAGCACTTTTAGGGAGCTATAGGTTTAAAAAAAAAGTAGTATTTCTAAGTGTTGAATATTAAGAAGGTTAAAGGAGCACTTTTGGGGAGCTATAGGTTTAAAAAGAAAATAGTGTTTGTCTCACTTAAAAGATTAAAACATTTAGATTAATACTTTTAGGGGACATAGGTTCTTTTTTATTTTAAATAGTATTTCTCTCATTTTTGGTATATTTTAGTTGATTTTTAATAGATTATTATATTCTTCTTGGATTTTATTTAGAAAAGTGGAAGCTTTGCCTTTTCAATATTGTTCAAAAGTTTTTTTTTATGGAATTTCTTATGATATTAAAATTGTAGAGTTTTTATAACTTTTCATATTTCTTTCATTTTTATTTTTATTTTTGTGATCCATTTGTACTATGTAAAAAACGTTGTTGTCTCTAACAAAAGGTGCATGGCCTATCTTCTTAAAAGGCATATTAAGGTGGAGTAAAAGGATCTTACCATGAGCCCAACTTGTACACAACTTTATAAATTCCCTTTGAGTAGGGTAATTTAGAGTGTCATGGATCACTACATATTTTGCAATCATTGTGAACTATTGGAGTGTAATCACTAGTGCATGTAGAATAGTGCACCAATAACTTTCTTCTCAAGGTAGGTTATATGTTTGATTTTTAGCTTGGCTTATGTTTTGACTAATTTGATTTTTTGTATTTGAAGGTTAATTTATTTATTTTTTCAATTATATGGTTTCTTAAAACATTTGTGTGATGATCATATTTATAAAATTATTGTGGGGCTCATATTTTGTTTTCAATCCCTAATTAGGTTCTTTTGGTCATTTTCTAGATATATTTGAGCCCAATGAGTTGAATTTTTTTACTTTTTGTATGTAGTATAAAATTTGGTATTTATTTGTATCAATGATTTCTTTTAAATAATGTAGAGATTTTTTCCTAAAAGAATTGTAGTGTTTCGAGTATTTTTAATGGTGACTTAAGATCCATTCAAATATAGGAGTATCTACACTCAAAATTTTGTATTTAGCTTTTTAATATATTTGAGAGCTAGCATTTAAATTTATTTTATTTTATTTTATTTGCATATTGGATTAAATAGGGATTCTTTTATGGATGTCTTTTAGAAAGCATGAATTAAATGATTTTTCTTGTTTTGAGATTTTTTTTTGAAGAACTAGTTATGTTTTTTTTGTTTATATGTTAGTTTAATTTCCAAAATAAGATTCAAGATTCTTATTTTGATGTTTTGAAAATCTATATGAATTTTTCAATGAGTACTTTACAATATGGAAACAAAAATATTAGGTATTCTAAATTTCGAATATCATAGTCATTTACTTGTATAAACTTTGCAAAATGTTTGATTATTATAATAAAGTATCTTAGAGCTTGAGTCATGGTTTGTAAAGTATGTATACTTGAATAGTGAACCAAAATATTTGAATGGTTTGTAAAATATATTTATTTGTGTATTTGAGAAAGGTGCCCTTAAGAACCTAAAAGTAAGAAAACTATTTTGTTTTCTTATTTTTGAGTTTGATGGATTACTCGGTTACTAATATTTACTGATAGGTAATAACTACCAATTCTTATTATTCCCTTGCTAATGCATATATTTATACAATTCATATGACGGTTTTGTTTCACCTTCCGCCCAGCCTTTTCGACTTCCTACATAACTATTCAGTTTTCTTTATTTATTTACAAAATATATAACCCCGATGGATTATATTCCAACAATCCCCCTCTTAATCCGAATGGGTGTTCGTAAGTCCGAGCATGTTTCCGAATATTTCAAACTTTTCTCGTCCAAGCGCTTTGGTGAAGATGTCTGCAATTTGATCATTTGTGGAACAATGTCGAAGATGGACTGTCTTGGCCTCTACATGATGTCGAATCAGATGATACTTTGTGTTGATGTGTTTGGTTTGATCATCGAATATAGGATTCTTAGCCAGCTTGATTGCAGAAGTATTGTCGACCAATAATGGGGTGGAGTTCTCTTGTTTTTCTTGCAAATCTTCAAGTATCTTCCTGAGCCATACTATTTCTTTCGTTGCTTCAGCTGCAGCCACATATTTTGCTTCTATTGTTGAATCTGTCGGAACTGACTATTTGCGCGATCTCCATGAGACAGCTACTGATCCAAGACTCATAGTGTATCTGGAAGTTGATACTCCTGTCTCCTTATCGCCATCAAAATTCGTATCTGAGTACCCAATAAGTTTGAATTCATCCACCTTAGAGTACTTGAGTCCAACATCTTGAGTCCCCTTCAAGTATCTTAGAACTCTTTTTGCAGCTGACCAATGTCCTTCACAAGGTTTATGCATGAACCTTGAAAGTATGCCAACAACATAAGAAATATCTGGTCTAGTTGTTGTAAGGTAGATAAGACTTCCTACAAGTTGTCGATACTTGGTCGCATCCTCAAATTCTTTTCCTTCACTTGATGTGAGCTTCATTTTCTGTTCCATTGGAGTAGAGATAGGGTTGCATTCTGTCATGAAAAATTTGTTTAGTAGTTCTCCAACATATTTTTTCTGAGATAGGAATATGTACTTAGGATGTTGGGTGACTTCAATTCCTACGTAATAGTGGAGATGTCCCATATCTGTCATTTCAAATATTTTTTTCAAATCTTTCTTTATGGATGATATATAGCTCTCATTGTTCCTTGTCATCAAAAGATCATCTACATACACCACAAGATACACAACAGATCTTCCAAATTTCTTTATAAACAGTGTTGCATCATCAAGATCAAAATGTTCGAAATTTAACTTCAAAAGATGCTCGGTTAACTTTTCATACCATGCGCGAGGCGCTTGTTTTAGGCCATACAAGGATTTGACAAGCTTGCATACCTTTTGTTCTTTTCCTTTCACAACAAAGCCTTCTAGATGAGACATGAAGACATTCTCTTTCAAGTCTCCATTCAAGAAAGCAGTCTTCACATCCATCTCATGAACTTTCCACCCTTTCTGAGCAGCTAAAGAGAGTAAGGTTCGGATGGTAGCCCATTTTGCTGTAGGAGAAAATGTTTCTTCATAGTCAATTGCTTCCTTCTGTGCATAGCCTTTTGCTACAAGCCTCGCTTTGTGCTTGTCAAGTGAGCCATCTGATCTGTATTTGTTCTTGTACACACACTTGCAGCCAATTGGTTTGGTTCCAACTGGAGGGTCAACCAGCTTCCAAGTTCCATTCTTCATGAGTGCATCATACTCATTCTGCATAGCTTCTTTCCACTCAACTCGAGTAGAAGCTTCTTCAAAGGAAGTTGGTTCAAAGTTAGCGGATAAGTTAAATTCACAATCAAATGATATATCCATATCATCACCTAAATTATTTGCTTCTCCTTCATCTTCATGTCTTTTCAAACTTCTCGTTCCTGTCTTTCCAACTTCATCCAGATGGACACTTTCAAGTGTCTTTGTGGCCCATTTACGAATCTTCCGTGATGGTCCTGGTTGATCAGCTGGTGGTGCTTCATCATTGATTGAGAGTCTTTCAATTCTCTCAATCACATCATCTAGTTGAACCTCTTGATCAAGTGAAGTAGCAGGAACTTCTTCATGCGGGGGAGTTGGTGCTTCATATGGAAATTCCAAAGGTTGATCCAGAACAGGAATCCCCTGTTCAAGGTTTGGAATTTCATATTCATTTTTAGAATATGTCTTTGGATGAGGATATTTTTCCAAATGATCAAGCTATCTCTCAATGGACTGGTCATTTTTATTACTCTCAAGAAAAATGACATCTCTGGAAATAACAAACTTCTTGTTTACCTCATCATACAGACGGTATGCCTTGGAGTATTCTTCGTACCCAAGGAAAATGCATTTTCTGCTTCGAGCACCAAGCTTGTTTCTTTGCTCCTTTGGAATCAAGGCATAACAGGTGGAACCAAAAACTCTGAGATGCCTGACTGAAGGGAGATGGCCAAACCACATTTCATGTGGAGTCTTGTTATCAAGAGCATTTGAGGGACTTATGTTTCTCAAATAGGCTACACATTTTACTGCATCACCCAAAAAACATTAGTTTTACATTCTCAAAAAACATCCTTGAGCGAACCATATTCATTATGGTTCTGTTCATTCTTTCTGCTACACCATTTTGTTGAGGATTGTAGGGAATTGTAGTCTGATGTGCAATTCCATGTTGGTGAAGATAATCTTCAAAAGCATTTGAAGTGTATTCTTTCCCATTATCAGTACGAAGTGTACCAATTTTTTATTGTGCTTTTTTTTCTATCAATGCATGAAAGTCTTTGAATGTTTGAAATGCTTCTGATTTTGTATTTAAACAGTAAATCCAACACATTCTTGAGTAGTCATCAACAAATGTCATAAAATACTTATTCTCATTTGCAGAAGTAGTTGGCATTGGGCCACATAAATCAGAATGCACTAATTCTAATTTCCTACTTGCTCTGAAATTAGATTCATGGAATGGAAGCTTACTATGTTTCCCTAATATACATGCATCACATTTGTTCCTCTCTTTGGGAATGGTGGGCAAGCCAAATACACCATTCTTTCTCAACAAACTAAGACTATTATAATTTAGATGACCAAATCTTGCATGCCACAATAAACTTGATGACAAATTACCTTCTCCATGCTGAGAGAGGTAGGCATAGTTTTGAACTCTTGCAGATGAACCCTTTAGCTTCAGCAGCTTCCCATCTTCGTATCCAGTCATGATGACTTGGTTGTTAGAGGACTTTCTTATTTCCATGATTCCATCAAACATGTGGATGGAATGTCCTCGCTATCGAATCTCCACCAAGGACAGCAGGCTTCTCTGCAACTTTGGAAGATAAAGAACATTCTTCAACAAGAAATCGGGGAATCTAGGCATCTTCAGTCGAATGGTGCCCATTCCCTTTGGTTTAAGACTTGACTTATCTGCAAAGTACACTATGCCATTTATTGTTTCATTAAGTTCTTCAAAACAATATTTTCTAAAAGTCATGTGTGATGTTGCACCAGTATCAAGCAACCAACAATCTTTGTAAGATGAAAGTGAATTCATTTCATTAATTCCAAGATTACAATGTGCAACAATACAATGAGCAGAATCAGAAGATTTACTAGCATCTTGGTTTTTATTGTCATCTTTCTTTTGGTTATGTTTGTCTTTGATGGAGTCCCACGAAGCCCAACACTGATCTAATGTGTGTCCAGTCTTTCCACAACGCTTGCACTGCAAATCTGATCTTTTGCTGAAGTTTTTTCTGCCCCCTCTGCCTCTGAATTTTCTTCTTCCTTTGCCTCTCTCTTTGCCAGAGAGACTGACACCAACTACAAATGCTATAGATTGCATCTTCTGTGATGAATATGCAACTAAAACAAAAATAAGAAAGAGTAAAGGTGTAGGTCTAAGTCTCTGCCACCTTCCTCAAGCTAATGCCAAAGATAATCAGTCTTCAAAGAGGTCACAGCAAACAGCAACACTCTTCTCCTATATTGGTCACAGTTTCGAGCTATGAGTGGACTCAAAATGCAGCTACTTTACAATCAAATTATGCAGTTGATTATTGTTTATTCTAGAGTGATATTACATATGAACTACGCTTTAATTACATCAATAACTTGCAGCATAAGTTGTAGCACTCTACAGAGAAGAAATAACTCTGATGGAACAAAATTTTACAGCAGTTCTTAGAGAAGGTCGAGCCTCGGCCTTCAACTCCTATACTTTAGTCTTCAACACATGCAGCCACACCAATGCTTCAACAATCTTCTCAGCTTCGACGGTCCTCAAAGATCTGGTATGCAGCTTCAATCTCACAAGAATGGAGTCTCCACAATGTCTTCAAGCTTCACACAGTCCTTGATGGTCTCAACAGATGCAGTCTTCTCAACACATTCTCAGGAATGCCCTTCACACCCAAAATAAACAGCTAGAGGCTTGGATGGACTCAGACACAATGCCACAAAGCTGAATACAAGCATGAGCTTCTTCACTCACATGCACGCTTAGGCTCAATCTTCAGGCATAGCCATTGCAACTTTATGGCCAAAACCAAAACACAGAACTTTTGTTGAAACGAGTACAATGTTACCTGGCTCTGCAACCGGAGCTCGTGCCCACTTGCCAACAGCCGGTATGCGACTATTAGGGAACACGAGGGGGTGCTTTACTTGTATATGAAGTCAATTGAAAGAGCTCATATGCCAAAAAGTTTATGGGAAAGGGTTAAACTTCCAAGGAATTATGAAAAAGCACTGGAAACAATTGACAATTTTTTGCAATATTGGCCTAAATTTCTTGTACACAAGAACAAACAGCGTTTGACAAAAATGACACAATACTTAATATGCAGAAGGAAACTTGCTTTAAAAGTCAGGGAGAAAGTCATGGCTGTGCCTTCACGTGATTGAGTAAAAACTTATTTCTTCAGAAAATATTATCATCTTCTTCACTAAAGTTTTCTCCATGCATTGAGAAAGAGGGCACAAACACCATCAATATTCACATGTAATGGTCACGGCGTCAAGCTCAACACACAACAAACACTCAACCAGGAAGGAATTCACAGCAATTCCAAAATTGCAGCAGTCATGGCTCATCGAAATCATCGTTCATACATCAATTCCACGTACTGAGTAATGGACTGAGTTTTTCGTAGTTGTACATTCTCCACCATAAACACCAGAGTTTCAACCTCCAATTCCTTCGGCTCGCCTTGACTGCTCTTCAAGTACGTTGTTGCAACTCATAGCTCACAGAAATCGCAGTCAACAGAAAATTAGGGTTTGTACCTCGTAGAAATGGCATCAACATAAAATTAGGGTTCGCATTTATGAGACAGCGCAGTCACACAAGAGTGCCTTCACGCAGCATTAAAGGAGTGCCTTCACGCAGCATCAAAAGAGTTCATCAACATGGATTCTTGGTACCATAAAGATACTCGCAGCAACAAAGAAAGCTCAAATGTAGGTTTGAATACTGTAACGCAAATAATGAATGCGCTCAATATACAAACTGTCGAGGAATAGGTAAGTTGGCAGAAAAATAATTCAACCGTTTTGATAGAGAAAATGAGTGAGCAGTCTGGCAGCCAGGAGGGCACAGACTATGCACTGTGCAGAATGGAAGAATGCCAGAACAACGGGAGTTATGGAAAACAACCAAGCTCTGATACCACTGATAGCTAATAACTCTCGATTCTTATTATTCCCTTGCTAATGCATATATTTATACAATTCATATGACGGTTGTGTTTCACCTTCCGCCCAGCCTTTTCGGCTTCCTACATAACTATTTAGTTTTCTTTATTCATTTACAAAATATATAATCCCGACGGATTATATTCCAACATTTACCTATATCTTCCTAGCCTCCATCTCTTTGATGTGTTTTTCCTTTATGAAGTGTTCCATAGAAAGAATGGAACCCTTGGGTACATTCCTTTCTAATTGCATCGAGATGTGTGAGGTCCTCTACAAGCTAGTTTAAGGGATATATTATGTAAATTATTTCTAAAAATTATTTTGTTATTTCAATAATTGAAGTCTTTTTTGCAGGATTTATTTCCTTGAATTTTAATATCCTTTATTTATTCTACTTACATAAACAATAAATCGAGTGCTTTCATTTCAAGTGAGATAGAGTAATACGCTTAATTGTTTGTAAGTGATTTTGTGTTCTATAATACTTTTATGGCTTTGTTTAGTAATTACATGCATGTGTTTTCATATCCAATTTATAAATATTTTTGTATATTTATGATAAATATAGCTTATTAAGCATTTTAGTGTAATATCCCTCTTATAATCCCTAAGTATTTTTTTGTAATAATTTAATGTTATTGTACTAGTTTTTCTGGTGAGGAGCTCAAGGCCAAGGCCTCACCAATAAAACCAAGTAAGTACGTGATTAATTTCCTAAATCTGTAGATTTAGAAGAACAAAGAAACATTGGCGCAGTAAAAAGTTTTTTACTGGAAACTAAACCAATAGGGAAGGGTAAACAATAAGCGAAAACTGAGAGGTCGAGTAAAGGTAATCAAGTATCATCGCGGTGTTGATGAGGGAACCAACCACCCTCCTCACCTTCAACCCTAAGCCACTTTTTAGACACTAGTCAATTTCTCATGCGCTTAATTCGTAATTTACTTATTGCGGATATGTGAGCGCCCAGAGATCAAACATGGTGGAATTTTCATAGCAAAGAGACTTTGATAACCAAAGAGTAAATCCAACATGTAAAGTACAAATATATAATAAAGTGGTTTTAGGAGTAGAAAACGTTCACCCAATAAGGCTACTCCTACCTCACATTAATGAAGGGTATTGAAAGGAAGAAGACATGTAT
>LPNX010857663.1:2424-34882 GCA_001517045.1 Pseudotsuga menziesii
CCTATACACACACGGCTCGAGGAAAATTCTATCAAGATTTTAGCATTAATTAAGGATCGGATGGCGGGTCTGGTCCTATCCGAGAAATTAATATGACCGGCACACCCAGTCTAGACGACCGTTATGTCCGAGATTGTCGTACTTGACATAAAAGCAGAAAGTATTCAATTGGGACGGTTACGCTTGCAGAAAAACTGAGCGCTGGAGAGTAAGTGTTAAGCATTCCCTGTGTCGAGCTAAGTTGTTACAGTGTGCTGTGATTCTCAGAAGTTGCAGCCATTGCACGTCCGCCATTTTATGCTGAGTGGGTCCTATCTGAGGACGAGCCGCTGGAAAACATTTTGAGAAGATTTCAGCATCACGGCATTGCAGGAGCTATGGCGTCGCCATCTACAACTAACCCGCCGAGCTCGTCCCGAACCAGAGAACCACCAAAGACGAGAAGCCATTCCCAGCTCATGGAGGAATCCAGTTCCGAGCAGGAAGATGAAGTTCGTAGTGCAATGGACTACCTCATACAACGAGTTGAAGACGCTCCAGATATCAGACTTTCCAAGAGCGGTAAGCTTCTTGTGCCCATACCGCCAATAGATTCGTGAGTAAAGGAAAATGGTGATTTAGTAGGATATGCTGGTGTTGTCAAGTTTATTGATTACAACCTGGGGGATGGTAAGACGTACCCTCACTTCAAGTCAGATGCATATCTTTTGCTTGAGAAGAATCCAAGGACAGGTAGAGAAGAACTCGTCCCCATACCACATGTCCAGATTCTTGAGCCATCAGGTCTGCTCAACGTGTTGAGACTTCCCCATTTTGGACGTAGCACAGAGATTAACGCTGTGGTGCGTGTCCTCCTCTCATGTGTACATGGAGGCTATCTCTGGCTAGGTCACAAAATCGACCTCAATGTCGACTTGATACACCAGGTTACTGGCCTGTCTAAGACTGGTAAAGCTCCTGAGATACAGATAACAGGAAAGACCAAGGACTCCAAGCTACCACCAGCATTAGTTAAAAAGTATCAGCTACAACGAGGAGGCAGGGCTTATGATATCATGAGTTTACAGAATGAGACACTCAGATTTACAGCCAGTCTGCTTGCAGGCAGACTGCTTACCAAGGTCCAACCAAAGGAAGTTACAGGATCGGTGATCAATCTGGCCATACAAGTTATCGAAGGAGAGCAGTTCAATTGGTCGTTATTTTTATTAAACATGTTTCAGGAAGATTGTTTGGCAGCCCAAGATCAAGCCAACCACCCTTTCCACTTCTTGTGGCTACTCATACTGTGTGCATTCGTCGCATGGAAGGAACCGCCCAACAGCCAGTTTCCACAGATCCCGGGAGGAACGCCTAGGGGTGTGCGCTATTCCAGTTTATGGGACACCAGCAGTCCAGCAAGGAAACAGGTTAACACGATAGTATTTTATGAATACTATTTGATGTTGAAGAACCTTATCCAGCAATCACCAAGGATCAGTACAGAGACTGTGGATGCATATGATAGCCGGCTTAATTTTATGGCGGACAGCCATAGAATCTACCTAAGGCCTAAAAGGACTAAAAGGGATGACTGGGCTCCCGACTGGTTCAGAATGACAATACAGGACATTGAGAGTGTCATCAAAGGCTTTGATGACCAATGGCGACAAGAATACGAAGATACCACGCCACTACCAATGGAGACCGACCAGACAGACTCACCAGAAAGGGGCAAAGAAAAATTGGACACACAGGCACAAGGAACAACAGAAGTGCCCCCACCATGCGATAAGAGAAAAGACCTACCGAAAGGATCAGCAGAGACACATACGACAAAGACTGGAAGCCAAGGGACCATAGAGACACAGTAGAGAAAGAAGCAGAAAACCTCAAAGCCAACCCTGAACACAGCATTGACAGACGATGACTATGAACTCATCGCAACAAGGACGTGTGATACACTGAAGGACTCGCTTGACGCGATGAAGGAAGCGCAGGAAAAGAGCCAGAGCGCAGTCAAAAAACAACTTCTAGAATTAAGAATGATTACAGAAAAAACCGCCATGAGGTACATTCCACCTGACAAGACAAACATTGGAGAGACGTCGGCCCCACCGATGTCCCGCAAAGAGAGCTTAGTAATGGATCGCCTCAAAACCGTGTTGATTCCACCAGGGAGTATCCGATTCCCTGCGACAATGAAGGACCCACCAGTTCAATTGGGGCAATCCATTGAGGTTAACCTTGCGGAATTCCACATTGACCAATTATACATGATTCAGCAGCAGCTAACCGCAGAGCTCAAGGGAAGAGAGCTCGCGACTTACAAGCAGAACACGCAGCTGAAGAAGCAGAATGCAGCACTCGCTACCAACTATCAGAAAGCGGTAGACGAGTTAAAAACATGTCAGGACAGGGACCAGGAACTCTCTCAGGCACTACAGAGTATTGCCTTGGAGCTACCCAAATGCAACATTGAGTTCGCATTACCTACCCCCCAAAAGTTAAGGAGAGTAGCAGACAGAGAAAAGGCTCTGGAAGAAACTGTGGTTAGAATGGACGAAGAGGTGGCCAGGTTGAAGGCAGAACACAAAGTACAGATTGCTGAGATTGAAGCTCGTCTACGAGACACCACTGAGGCAGACCAAAAAGAGCGAGTCGAAGCCTTTCGACTCACTTCTGCGCAGGTGAAATCTCGCATTGAAGAAGCAGTGTCGATACTCAAGGAAGCCACAGACACATGGGCCAAGTTAGATGAGTTGCCGAAGAGGGCAGCAATCCAACAGAATATTCAGCGGGTAGAGGCTACTGCAACGGCCATGAAAGAAGAAATTAAGAGCTTAGCCGCTCTCCAGAAGATGAGGAAAACAAAGGAGATGAACCAACTGCAGCAGGAAGCGCAGCGGCTAAGAACACAGGAGGTCCACATTAGCGACCTGCTTCAACCCTATCAGGAGCAGATCACTGAGCTGGTCGACGCAGCCGAGCAGAAAATGAAGGAATTCACCACTGTAAGAGAAGAAATTGATCAGACAGATGACTCCAAAGTTGACCAAGCCTTGATTGACTCGGCAAGAGAACGTGTCGAGGTAATGAAGAACGAAGTCGAAGGACTTCAGCAGAAGTTGCAGAAGACTTCGTAGGAGGCGAAGGAGAAGCTACAGCAGGAGAAGCCCATTCCAGGTGGCTCGAGGACGAGCCACAAGTAAGTGTTAGGGGACTGTTGGAGCAGGGTCCCGCAGCTACAGAAGAAGCTGCTAGTTTTGGCGGAAAGATAAGTTTTAGCGGAAAGAGGATAAGACGGAGCTACGACGCCGTAGCACGTTTCCAGCTGGAGAGCAAAGCCGAAAACTGTGACTTTTTGAGATGTGGAAATCAAAGAAAGGCAACGGTACCTGAGCGGACGAGAAGGGAGAGCTCACCCACTGCATTGAAGGCAGCGACGAAAGACAGGAGGGCTCAGCAACCCTCATAAAGAAGATGGAGCAACGAGGCTCAAGCATTGAAGGCGAAGGACAGAAAGCAGAGAAGTGGTGCATAGTACCCATGGTCAGTGCTGGGAAGCATGGAAGACTGCAGAGAGCTGTGGAGTGATGGGAAGCGGCTACCTCAAGGACAGAGAGGACCGACTGTCACTAATTAGGGTTTGGGTTACTGTTGGGACAGGCCCACAGTGTTGTAATGGCACGACCTTCGGGCTGCCTATATAAGAAAATATTTTGTATTGTAAAGGGTGAGCTAGTCAGTCAGTTAGCCAGTTGGTTAGATAGAGAGATAGTTGTGATTGAAATAGGCAATAAGGATAAGTAGACTGTTGTAAAAGCCGAGCTCTGGTTCTGGTTCTAGCGGTAGAAATATTACTAAAACCAGTAGCCGGCTTGTAGAGAATGCATGTAACGATCCGCAGGGATCGACTGAGAGGGAAGAGTATGTTGTAAGAGAGACAGCATAAAGATAGAGAAGAAAGATCTAAGGGAGAAGATCTTGAGCTGCATTTGAGGCGCAGCAGAACTGTGTTTGCCTTCCCTTAAGCTATAATAGAGAAAACACAGTTCTGTGGACGTAACTCCCATCCTGGGGGTGAACCACGTTAAAATCCCATGTTCAGTGATTGATTTGCATATTGTGTTTACTTGCTGCATCTATCTGATTATGTTATGCAATTTGCTTACAATTGATGTAAGAATGAGTTGTTTAGTTACAGCACTGCAGAAATATATATAAGTTGAAATCCTTGGCACGTCGTATAAGGGTTACTTATGCTTGCCTTAGATAGTTAATTAATCACAGTAAGACAGTCTGGGTATCAGGTCTTGCGCGTCGACACGAACAACGCTAAGTGCGCTAAACCGCGGTTGGAGGGTATCACAAGAAGGCGATACCGCACCGGCAGAGGAGCTGCGGTGCGCGAGTCCGTGGGTTGAGAAATTAGCGTTGAACAGGAGTTTCGTGTCGCACGGTGCGCGACGATGCGGTGAGATTGGGACTATTGTGAGAAGGAAGAAGTCGTGCGAAGAGGGAAGAACGCGCGCGACGCGCGTAGGGGTAGAGACGCTGTGGCTAGAAGAGCTACGCGACGACAGGATTGCGTGGCGCGAGCAAGAGGTTGCGCGACGCTCAGACATTAAGGGAGATCTTGCAGCTAGAAGAGCTGCGAGCCACCAATAGGACTGCCACAGAACCTGGTCCAAGACGCTTGAGTCCTTGGCCAACCCATTAGATTCACTTCGGGTGAGACTTCAGGCCGCCTTGCGGTCTGTCGCCGAAAGGGCCAGTGAGCTAGGGGTGTTGTTGGTTGATTATAGTAAACCCGGGTCTGCCCATGCAATCAACAGGAACGAATGTCTCATTGTATTCCAAGCCTTGGACCTGAGAATACCCTTTTGCCACCAACGGAGCCTTGTACTTGGTTGTGGTCCCATCAGCAGCTATTTTGGTTTTGTAGATCCATTTGCATTGTACCATCTTCCTTCGTGGAGGTAAGGGGACAAGTTCTCAGGTCTGGTTGTCATGTAGTGAATCAAACTCCTCATCCATGGCTTCCTACCATCTAGGATCATGGCAAGCCTCCTTGAAGGATTGAGGATCTGACCCAAGCAGCATACAACACCTCTCAACCAGAAGAGAATCTACATGAGATAGTGCAACACTCTCCTTTTGATACCGGGACCTCGTTCTTCTTTTGTCATATGGATCCCCAACACCATCTCCAGCTACTTCTATGAGTTGCTTAGCCCATTTAGGCTGCAGGAATGAGGTAGATGTTGGATCTGGATCTAGATCCCTTTGAGCTATAAGCTCAATGTCTGGATCATGTTGGGATGACTCCTCTTCTGAATCTGAATTTGAAATGTCAAGATTTAAAATTGAAACTGTAATAGGAAGTGAAGGAATGTTTACACCTTCATCAGCTTCGAATGAAAGCTTGGGTGATGTTGGAACTGTGTATGGCATGAAGTGAGAGAAAATATATTCCTTAGAGGCATGATCAGCAATTCCTTTCGCTATAAGCTCCCTAGTTCCGATTTTTGTGATCTCCACTGAGTCAGGTCCAAACACCACTTGCTTTGGTGAGCCGGTGTGAGTCATCTAGTAAACAGACAACAAATTAGCTGCAAGGGAGGGCACATATATGACATATTTGAACACACCATGCTTTAATCTGATGGTGCCTCTTCCTACTACAGGAATGTGGGAATCATCTCCCATGTGAATAGTGGGCCCTTAATTGATATTGAGAGACAAGAAGAGATCCTTAGAGGCCACCATGTGATTGGAGGCTCCAGAATCAGTCAAATAGGTTGTAGACCAAGGTAGTCCTGCTTTCAAAGCATGACATATTTCATGTCCATTATCTGACTTCTTTTCTCTTTGTGGGGAAGCAATGTTATGTTTCTTGAGAAGAGCAGTCATCTCATCAAGTTGCTTCTTCATACAATGTTATTCAAGATGGTACCCTTTTTCACAGTAGGGACATAGTTTCTTGTCAAATTTCTTCTTCTTAGAGCTGGAGGCCCCTTCGGAAGCTTGCTAATTTTGTTTAGGCTTCAAATCAGCTGCCTTTGGATACTTCTTATTTGATTTCCCCTTTTCTTGTGCTTTGGAAGAATCAGAAACTAGAAGGGCTTGATCTTTGGATGTCTTCATGACTCCCATTCTCATCAATTTGTCTTTCTCTTTAATTAAGGACTCAAAAAAAGAATCTAACGAAGGAACCTTCCAATCAGGAAAGCTTTCCCTCTTGGAATGAAATATGGAAACAAACACATAATACTCAGGGCCTAGTTTGTTGAGTATGGAAAGGACATTTTGATCATCCTTTCTCTCTATTCTGCACTATATGCACTAGAGTACTAGAGACTTGAATTTAGTGAAGAATTGCTCAATAGTCTCGAAACTACTGGGATGTAAAGATACCAACTCATTCTCCAGAATGTGTCCCCGAACCTCATATTGTTTGTTAAACAAGCTAGCAAGCTTCTCCCGGGATTCTCTAGGAGTCCTCAATCCTTCTAGGTGGAAGAGGAGATCTCTGGAAATATAAGTACATAAGTACCCAAATGCTTCTTCACAACAGTTTAGGAACTTGTTCCGCTCTATTGGCTGATGAGGCCCAGCCTCCCATCCATGTATGATCCTATGATATCCATGCTTGCATAAGGACAGCTGCATATCAATCCTCCAATCAAGATAATTGGAAGTTGTGAGGATTCATGGTTCAGGAGTTTGAGAACTCATAATTGCTTCGGCTGGAAGACTGCAAATACTTCTCACAAGCTACGTATCACCTGTCAATTTCACTGCAATAACACACTAAAACATATGAGCTGTTAGAATCATGCTTTTCCTCCTAGCATGAACATTTTTTTAGGGTCCGTCACGCCTTCTTCGCTGCTTTGAATAAATCTAGAGCTAGCAAATCATCATAGAGGACTACTATGGAAACCCAACTGCTTCTGATGTTCAAGGGGGAGAATCAAGCATGAAACCTTCTTGAGAAGGCTCTGATACCAAATTAGAATTTGAATTCCATTTAGATCTTCAAGTAGATAGTTCTAATAATGTTTACAGCAAACAGATGGAGAATGAAGATACAAACTGAACAAAACAAACCACACAGGAATCAGACAAGTATTGCTCAAGAATTTACAATATCATTCACAATAATAATATCTGGTGTTACAATAGTTTACATAGGAAAGAATTCGAATGCATGGGGTATGAATTTGAATCTCCCAAGTAGATATGACTATATCTAACTGAATCTCTAACTCATGGTCTCCCAATTAATATCGGAGTCCAAAATCAACTCCCATATTTCCAACCAACTCTAACAAATAGTGACAGCTAGTTAACTCAGTGCAACTGAGTGTGTGAGGTGGGAAAAGGCGCCCACTCCACATGCATCCATGCATTATCAATGCAAGACATGCACTAGCTAATTTTTTGAGAACTAACTGAAAGCAACTGAGGGCTAACTAAGATTAACTAGTACTAACTGAAGTAGGTTGGTGCCGAGACTCCCAGTGGCTCCTAAAATGTAGGGATTGGTCTAGGCAGCGCCCAAACTGATGCATGCACATGCAGTAAGTGGTAGTTAACCTCTAGCAGTGTTTCTCACACTCTAGTGACCGGTACATGTGTACCCATTAGGCCAAGTGGACCCAATTAATTAATTAAAGGCTCCTAAGTTAGGCTAATTAATCTAATAGAAAGTATGAACAAGGGAGGATTAATAATCCTAACACCTCTAGTGCTGCATAAATCCTAGGGACAGTCCTTGGAACTTGACCCACTGTTTCAGCTTCTTGAATGTTATGAACTTGCCTTACAAATCCATCCTCAAGTGGGAAATTCCTGCGCATGTGGGGTCCTCCACATTTCCAACATTAGAGTAGTTCTTTGTTTTGTTGTGGATCTCTTAGCTTTTCTCCCATTGCTCCAGCTGGCTTACTCACAACTTGTGATGGTTGCTTTTGCTGGTTTCAAAAGATAGAGGGTTTGAAACCTTTCTTCCTTTGGTCAGACTTCTCATTTCTCTTGTCCCTCCAATCCTTATGGTAATCAGGTTTATCTTTCTTTGCTCATAACAATACTTATCCTTTCTTATAGCTTCTTCTAAAGTTCTCGGTTCATCAAATTCAATTCTGTCTTAGTAAGACTGAGGAAACCCACTCAGAAAATGTTGGATTTTCACTTTATCATCTTTGATATACCTAACATAGCTCAAAAGTTCCAAGAACTTGTTGCCATACTCTTCCATTGTCTGCTATCCCAATCTCAGCTCATGGAATTCTTTGATTTTGTCATCATAATACCCGTTGGGGAGGTATTTCTGCTTGAAATATTTCTTGAATTGTTTCCACGCAATTTTTCTGTCATTAATCTTCTTTACCTGCCTAAGGTGCTCCCATCAAATGGATGCTCTTCCATTCAAGTTGAAGATGGATACCCTAGCCTTCATATTTCCTAAATAGTCTTGGACTTGGAAATATTTCTTCATCCCAAGAATCCAAGCTTCAGCTTCTTGTCCAATCTTTACCTCACCGTTAAAGGTAGGAGGCCTTGCCTTTTTAAACTCATCACGTGAGTTGTTTCTATAGCGCTTCTTTCTCACTTTTTTGTGAGATGAAGAGCTCGAATCCCTAGTGGATTCTTTAGAGTCATATCACCCATTAGAATATCTCTTTCTCCTTTTGTCATTTCTCTTACTACCTTCTAGTTTTGCAGTGCGACGCCCAGAGCTCATCCGCCTTTGGATGTCTGTCAAGCTTTGCAACATGGCGACATTCAGCTGATGCTGCTCTTCTTGAGCTTTAATCAAGTTTCTAATGGTAGTTGCAATGTCTGGCGACGTCTCTTGAAATCTCCTTCCATTAACTCTGTATCAGCATTTCCAACTCGGACGTTTTCCCCCATAACATATTCCTTGTTGTAATCTCACAGATCACATAAGGTTGCCAATAATACATACTAAAACATACATAAATATAGAACAAAGACAAGAGACAAGAACAGATAGGATTAAACAGATTATATTAATACAATGAGTTCATACAAAGCAGAGAACTGAACTGAGTTCTCGTTTGGCTCAACAACCTAATATATATAATTTACAGATGGTTACAAAATAACTACATGTCAGTTCGGTGAACCGACGCGACTTTAGATGGTCGACTTAATCTCTTTAGTTTAGTCGGTCAACCGACTTAGTCGGCTAATCGACTAAGTCGGCCCATCGACTTAGTCGACTGATCAACTAAGTTGGTCCTCGTTCAAGTCGACTTATCGACTTGCTCCTTCTACATCTTCCCCACGAACAAAACATTTCTTCGTCCCGAAGAAACAGGGAGGTACACAAAATTGGATTGTTTGGTCTTCGAAAATTTTATTGTGGTGGACTGTGGAGACAGATGGTTGGTCTTTTCTGTACACAAACCTCAACAATAGCTGGAGCTGTTATGGCGAGGTGATGTTGGAAATATGTCCAACTCTGCAGAGATTTTTTGATATCGATAGTTGATGTGGTTAAGCTTGATAGGACCGACATCTTCTCCAAGATGGGGACTTCTGCAATCTTTTCCATGTTGGGGCCCAGGAACTGGTTCTGCTCTTCTGCTATGTCGATGATTCGTTTCATCTGTGGGCAGATGATGTTGACTTTCTCTAAGTTGGGAAGAGCTTGTTGCACCCACTAATGTGCTTCCCATTCCAGTTTCTCCAGTTTGTTGGTTTCTAGCACTATCTGTTCTTCTATTGTCGGCCTAAGTGTTGCCTCCGTGGTATTCCTGCTCTCCAAATCCTGAATCCCTTGCCGAGTCTGTCGTGTCTTTTGATAAACTTTCCCATAGTGAGTAGGCCAGTATATTAAGACTTCTTTGGTGATGATAGACTCCTCCATATGGTCCTGTAGTACTTTATATGCTTTGGAGAATGCAGTGTGTTGTGCCAATAGCAGTTTGGTAGTCTCCTCTTTCTGTTCCTCCTTGGTTTCCTGGAGGTGAGCCTGGATGGTCGACACCATGCTCTCGAATAACTGGTATGCTCTTTCAAGTGGTCTATCGGTGTCGACTTCTATGGGGCCTAGTATGACGGACTGAGCTAAAGTCCTGCATTTGTCAAGAAACTCGACCTGTTCTATATTTTTATCTGTGACCTCTTTAGTTTTTCACTCAATCCGTGTCTTGGCTTCTTTGGCTACAGTTTTGATACTCGTCTCTCACCCGAGAGACCCGGGTTCAGGTCCCAGCAACGGAACCAATGTTGTAATCTCACAGATCACATAAGGTTACCAATATACATACTAAAACATACATAAATATAGAATAGAGACAAGAGATAAGAACCGATAGGATTAAACAGATTATATTAATACAATGAGTTCATACAAAGCAGAGAACTGAACTAAGTTCTTTTTTGTCTCAACAGCCTAATATATACAATTTACAGACGGTTACAAAATAACTATCTGTCGGTTCGGTGAACCGATGTGACTTTAGATGGCCGACTTAATCTCTTTAGTTTAGTCAGCCGACCGACTTAGTCGGCTGATCGACTAAGTCGGCCGATCGACTTAGTTGACTGATCGACTAAGTCGGTCCTCGTTCAAGTCGACTTATCGACTTGCTCCTTCTACATTCCTCATGCTCATAGGGATTATGTGCATCATACATGTCATAGGTCCTCATTGCTAAGCCAAAAACCCACTTTTTCAATCTGCACTATGACTCTGTAAACTGTGTTAACAACATCATTTGTTAGCTGCATAGTAATTTCAGAATTAAAGCCATTTACTTACTGTCACCTGGCCCATCCAGGCCCAATGCTGCAACCCGCAACTCTGATGCCAATTTGTAATGTCTTCATACCCCATATTGCGGATAATTTAAAATTTTTTCTTTAAGGGCCTTTGATCTCCTTTCTAACACAAGGCATGGGCATTAACACTCTCTTTAACATTCCTCTCTAGACTTAGAAACCTCGATAACAGTTGTTCCACCCTTCACTTATCCATTCTACGCCCATAATGGCCATTTCCGCACTAACCTTTCCCTTCCCGCATTTCTGCTTTTCGCCTTCCAGCCTCTGAACTCGAAAATTGGGACTTTATCATTTGATGGAGCGTTCTACCAATCTTCTGCCTTCCAGCATAAAAAATTATAAATCTAATGTGCGTCGAAAATACTTAACGACTCTCCCTTCTTCCGCACTTCTGCTTTCCGCCTTCGGAACTTTGAAGTCGGAAAACTATCAAACGACGGAAACTCTATACATAGTTTCGCCTTCTACATTCTGCCTTTTCGCCCTTTAGTGCGGAACTCAGGAATCAAAGAACTTAAATTTTTCCATAGGACTTTCCTGCTTCCGCCCTCTGCCTCCTGCAAGCAGATCCAGGGGTGTGGAAACACAACATTTATGCCTTGTTCCAACTTCTCTTTCCCAATTTCTGCCTTCTTCCTTTCTTTAAGTGGATTTCGAGGGGCGAAAACACTAAATCATAGGTATTCTAACCCTTTTACTGGGCTTCCAGCCCTTCATGGACTTAGGAAACAATGCATTGAAACATGCAAGGCAAATATAGATGTAAATGCAGGAATTATTCACAAGTAAACTTATACTTGAATCATCCATGAGCATTCAACACAAAGATAGCAATTCATAAGCAAATACATTACATAAACAAGCATAACAGAGATACTTATCTTGATGATTAAGATGTCCCGTAACTAGATATGTCATTGCAACATTCCACCCAACCATAGGCCATTGTGTTCATTAATCTCTCAATACCACTGCCACCCCCGAGCTAGGCATGAATCCACAAGGAAACTAGGGAACAATAGACTCACACACAACCAGATCATATAACACATAGCCTAGCCAACTCCTAGTTGGACTTACTAGACTTCCCAGCCAAGCCAACACACAGTTGGGTTAATAGGTTGCAGGCTATCAAGCCAACACTTGCATTTAGGACTAGCCAAGCCGACAGATGGGTTTCACAGGCTACACAACCAAGCCATCTTTCACAGTTGGGTTAATAGACTGTCCAGCCAAGGATTACACATAAGGACAAATGCATAACAAGACACAGCCAAGCCAAGATCCAATTGGGTTAAAAGGTTACCAGCCAAGCCAATCTCCCTTAAGTTAACAGGCTGCTAAGGCAATGGGAAGGTAGAATGACTAAGCTAGTGGCTCATTCAATAGTTAGAGACTCCTTTACAATATCTATCTGGCCTGGTATCCACAACACCTCAACATAAGGAAGCATCCCCTTCTCTGCTATATAGTCCCTCGAGGTATGCCTTCCCTTCCAGTGCTCTTCAGGGTTGTGCAGTAGGGATTTACCAGCCACTCTTATCTTTTCATGAGGTTCCTCTCTGCACTAGGTTAACAAGCCCATTCCTCTTCTCTACCACTCTTAAGTCTTGCATACAAATAAGACCCAAACCAGGGTGCACATCACAACAACCACAATGTAAAACATAATAAACAGGCATACTCACTATGTGACTGAGGATACCACTACGGAAACACCTTCCACGAATCAGATAAATCAGACAACCTTTCAGGATGATGAAACGTTGCTCGACAACGCTGGGGAAAAAATCAGAGGAGCACTCTTTCATAAAATCAAGTGATCTCCACCTCCCAATCACTCATCCAAACAACAAATCACTCAACCCGCGAGATTCACGACTGCCATATAAGTGTAAATGATTTAGAACAATAAAACATAGCAAAGACACGGTTCTACTTGCGGGTTTGGATGAACAATGACAATGAGCATACATAACGCAACGAATGAACAGAATGGTCGAATCCCCCCCTTCCTCCACGATGAACAATAACAAAACTTTTTCACGACTGAGAGAAAGGATGGACTGACATGCATCACGTGCTTCCTTACGTCAGAAGCAATATTGCGGCTTTAGAGACTGCAGACCTGCAGTTTTGCTCAGACAAGCAATCAGGCTACCATGCTTTGCTCTGCCTAATGCATTAACTGCCTCAACCAACTTCTGGAAGAAATTGATGACAGAGGACAAAAAGGTGGATGAAGGTTCATGGGTTTCCCCAACGACATCTGGTCTCACCCTATTGGCTCAAGAGTTTGGATAACTCCCCTTCCCTATTCCTTGTGATATCATGCCCCCATATCTTTCACGTTTGCAGTACATAGCTAGCTATGGTATTTTATTAATTGCATAATTACATTATATTCACAAATATATATTGTGCTTTGACTTAGCACCATAAACCATACGCATCAACCTTGATCACCTATACACAAAACATCAATCAATGGTAGGGCCTTGGCCTTGAGCTCCTTGCCATGATTCCATACAATATTTACATAATGTACAATCAAAATATCATGGGGTCAAAACCAGGGTATTACATTCTCCTAAACCTCTTTTTGAAAATTCTTATGATATCTTAAGCCTCTTGAAAGAAAATGGTAGGATTCTTGGAGATGTATATTGTTGGAAGCTTCGTATTCCTCCGATCTATGACTCTTCAAGGCTTGGTTGTGTGGTATCAAAATCTTTAGAAGAAATATACGTACATTTATGCCATTCAGAAGAGAGGAATGGATCATTCTAGATCAATTCAAGTCATATTCCATATAGGTTTCAAGTAATATGAAGAGGTCTTTGTCAAAGAATCGCTTCTAGCTAAGAAAGATAATGAAGATATGGTTGATGAAGGGGTGATGGATGCTTCTCCTTGTCCTTTTGATGACGACGGTTTGGAACCTTCCTTTCTCTTTTACCCATATAGAAAGATCTTTTGAAGATGAGAGGTTTGAGGATATTTCAATCAAATAAGATGGCTTCAATGGATATTATGATGTGCATTTCTCTTATGATGATGATGATGTGGGTATGTATGTTGGAAATTGGTTGAAGAACCCATACACAATTCCTCTAGTAAGGGAAACCTAAATTTTGAAGACCTCAAGAAATCTACCTTTGAGATCCCTTGTGATTTGGTTCAACCACACTCATTCACAATTAAGGATGATATAAGGTTGCATATGGAGACTTCTACTGTAGATCTTGATCAGCCAGTTTTACCTTCTCTTAGGGTAGATCTCAACCAACACTCCCAACCATGCTTCTCAAAAATTGATGCAAGTTTTAGACAAGCAGGAGATCCATGGAATGTAATTATTTTCTCTCAAAGTGATATCAGATCATATACATCCTTCACCACATATGTTGTTGATCAATTTTGGAGGATGAACTTAGATGGGGCCAAGTCTTGGTCAAGTATGGGTGCAAGTATTGTATTAACTTATCCTTGTGCTGATAATCATTGTTTTTATTTCCTCCTAGAATTTAAAGGTACTAACAATGTGGTTAAATATGAATATTTCTTGCTTGGCCTTGATTTAGCTAAAGATTATGGGATTGAGTTTTAATATATTGTTGATAACTCTAACCCAATTATGATTCAAGTCAAAGGGAAAGTTTGCATGTGAAAATCAAAGGTTGAAAAGGTACAAGGATGTAGTGTGATGAGCCATAAAAAAAATCGATTCCTTATCTTTACAAGTGATTCCTAGAGCTCAGAATCAACTAGCTAATTCTCTAGTAACATCCACTTCCGTTCTTTACCTTGCAAGGCCAATAATCAGGAATACTGCAAGTAGTTTTCATACCTTCAATTCTTGGTAACCTTAAGGATTGGAGTATTTTCGATGACGACGAGTAGATGCCCAGGTTTATGAACAACATGGAAAAATTGTTTCAACCTCATCATGCATGGTTTCTTGATAATTCTAAAGGTTGTTTGGGGCAAATAGATTTTGGAAAAAAAGTATACGATTGAGGCAATTTCTACTTGAGCTCAGTTTAGGTGTGGATAGAAAAAACTTGTGAAGGCCATCCTTCCCCATGGAAAGAGCTTGAAGTCTTCTGATCCAAATGGAGATCGGTGGACACCCACCTATTCCACTGGCTCAAAACAATTGTCCATGGTGGCTATTCCCTAGTTATTTTTCTACAGTTTTTCGGGTCCCAAACTTCTGGGGCCATTTTGAGGCCCTAAATGACGTTTTTTGGAGATTCGGGGCCAAATGGTTGCCAGTAGTATTATCAGATTGACCAAAAGTTGTAAATCTTAGACAGACCTTTCCAACGAGTTATCAAACGCCCAAATCGGAGATTGTATGCAAAATTTATGACCCCGGGAAGTTGACTGTTCAACTTACCACCTTGGGGCTGCAAACTTTATGACGATTCATCTTCTAGAGTTACGTTTTGGAATTTTGGGGTTCTCCCCTCATTCTTATTATAAATAGGCCCCTTTGGCCTCATTTTGTATTCAGCTTGGCACGGATGAGCGTAGCAACCACATCTCTTCTCAAAGAGCTACCACCATTCTAGCAATTGTATTACAATCCGTTCTATTTCCACCATTTAATAGAATATGTGTTTATTGTATCTATGTTATCTTTGCAAAATGTATGTGATTACGATTCTGTATATGTTCTTTCATTTAGTTCACACATAAATACAGATCAGTGGTATCAGAGCAATCTGCTCTTTGATTGTTTCTCAGCGCATGTCCCCAACGAGGTCCGAGTATAGAGAGTTTGGTCTCGAACTAGTTTCACTTGATCATTCTCGCCATCCCAAACGACCTCCCATGGCGGAAGAAAAGAGAGACGACGGAGCAGGAGATCCTATCAAGTTGTTGCTCGAGGAAGCCCTCGAGCGACGGAGGAACGAGATGATGGATAGTTTCACCCAAATCCTTCTGCAAATGTCGGCAACAGCAAGTGCATCTTCAACGAGCAGTCGGTTTGAAAATGCAACTCCCTTTAAGGTACAAGTTAACTTTGATGTTCCTTTATTTGAAGGCAATATCGATGCAGATGCCCTGGATAATTGGTTGAATGTTCTAGAAGGGTATTTCTCTGTCCACAAATTTTTCGACAGAGAAAAGATCACATTTACACTTCTTAAGGCAGTCCCCCATGTCCAAAATGGGTGGGGTACTTATTGTGAGCAAAACTCATCAGACGAGTCTGGAATGTTTGAAACAAATCCCACTTGGGCCTCTTTCATAGATGCCGTTAGGGAACAGTATTACCCTATGGGAAACTATGATGACCAGTACACAAAATGGACCATTCTGCATCAAGAAAGGGACCAGACGGTGTCGGAGTACACCAACAAATTTCATACCTTGCATACAAAGTTGAGTATTAAGGACTCCGAGCGGCACCTAATTCTGAAATATCTCAGTGGTCCACATCGGTACATCCAAACTGAGATGGACTTCCTCGACATCTCTTCACTTGGATCCGCCTATCGATATGTTGTCAAAATCGAGGAGAAATTTCGACAAAGGAACAAGCGAGACTTTGGACCTGCACACCCACCGCAGAAGCTAGGCAAGGAAAACCCTGGCCCACAAACACATGATAAGGAAAGGACAACCAGTCCCCGCCACAAGCAAAGAAGGGAGATGGAAAGATAAAGAAGGACACTTGTAAGTGGTGCGAATTTCATAAAAAGCCTTGGCACAACACTGATGAATGTCGATCAAAGCAGTCATTAGTGGTCGAGATCAAATCTTCAGAATCAGGTCCTGATTCTGATTCTGAACCCAATGCCACAGCCGAATACAATGGGAGGCAGATCATTGATGTAGACCCTACTGCCACTGTTGCTACCGCACAGATTCAACTAGAGGATCCTGAAGAGTCAGAGGCAGAGGAGCGCCTATTCCACTCATAGATGTGGGTGAATGGAATGCCTTTGCATTTTGTTGTTGACAACGACAACCAAAATAACCTGATCTCAGCAGAAGTCGTCAAGAGATTGGAGCTTCCGACAACACCACACCCGCAACCTTACAACATCAGTTGGCTAAGCTAAGGACGAGGTATTCGCATTACTCAACAATGCCTCCTACCATATGGCATCAAGTCTTTCAAAGATAAGGTACTGTGTGATGTGGCCCCACTTGAAGTCTGTGATGTTCTTTTAGGACAACCATATATGTGGAAGCGTCATGTTGTATATGAGTCGCGGCCTCGCAGTGTCATTGTTACTTTGGGAGGAAAACTCTATCGAATACCAGAGACTGTTGCACCTAACAAAGTCTCGCAAGGTAGGAATATAAGCTCCCACATCAGAAAATTATTCCTCTTCACAATTGCGTCTGAAGGAGAACATAAGATCACAGAGACCTCCACACCCTCTGCACAGGGTGTCTCTACTCATCAGACACAAGAAGAAGACAGATCCATTGTTTCCTCATCTATTCAAGTACCTCTACGATGCAAGGCCACGCATTCAAGGTGCTCATCTAGAAACAAATCATCCATACAACAATTACAGCCTTCTCAGGATGTCAAAGAAAGGAAGCCTCTTCACTTCAGCAAATGTCGCACCAGGAGATCAACTCAAAGCACAGTTTGAGATATGATACAGGATTCGACGCAATGGAGACCATTGCTTCCTAAGGAGGGAGGATTGATCCAAATGGATATCGGTGGCCACCTACCTATTCCACTGGCTCAAAACAATTGTCCATGGTGGCAGTTCCCTAGTTATTTTTTTACAATTTTTTGGGTCCCAAACTTTCGGGGTCGTTTTGAGGCCCTAAACGACATTTTATGGAGATTCGGGGCCAAATTGTTTCCATTGGCATGCATTTGGTTGACAAAAAGTTGTAAATCTTAGATAGAACTTTCCAACGAGTTATCGAACGCCCAAATCGGAGATCGTATGCAAAAGTTATGACCCCGGGAAATTGACTGTTCAACTTACCACCTTGGGGCCACAAACTTTATGACGGTTCATCTTCTAGAGTTACGTTTTGGACTTTTGAGGTTCTCCCCTTATTCTTATTATAAATAGGCCCCTTTGGACTCATTTTGTATTCAGCTTGGCACGGATGAGCATAGCAGCCACATCTCTTCTCAGAGATAGCTACCACCATTCTAGCAATTGTATTACAATCTGTTCTATTTCTGCCATTTAATAGAATATGTGTTTACTGTATCTCTGTTATCTTTGCAAAATGTTTGTGATTATGATTCTGTATATGTTCTTTCATTTCGTTCTTGCATAAATACGGATCATCTTCTCGGTTATCAATCGTGTTCATCATTCCAACCTCAATCCAATGGAGGTAGTATCATCTATTCAACTCCTCATTGATGTGGTTTTGTCTTGTAATGTTTCCAAATACAAAGGAAGAAACCTTTGCATGAATAACATGCTCATGTGGTTGCACTGGTTGTAATATTTCACTTGACCCTTCTTTGTTATCATAATTAGGGGTAGTTTCATTTGATTACAACATTTACTTTTACCCCTGCATTGCATTTGTTGTCATTTGATTTTCATTGCATTTTATTTTGAACAAGGCAAGATGAAAGTGTCTGCATTCGATGCATTTAATTTCTTTGTTGTTAGATGTGTGTGCAGGTCTACAGGTAACCAAGAGATTCTAGGGGGTATCATACACTCCTAGGAAGAGTGCATATCCTGTAATTGGAGCCAGATGTTACACCTTAGAGTGCCTGAAGCATTCCTTCTAGATATACCATAGGGGTTTTTTTCTTCTTTTGTAAATGCCAATTTTTTGGGGCTAAATACCCTTTATCAGGTCATGGAAGATCCTCTTGGTTTTCATTATAGGAAGTGTTTTCTTAGTGGCATTGTCGACTGCCTCTTGATGGGTGGAAGTTCCCCATCTTGTTGGGTCATTTGGGCCTTGGGTTAGTATCTGGTGCTTCTTGGGATGGGTCCATTAGGAAACATGACCACACTCATATTTTGCTTTGTATAGGTGATTGTGTGTATAAGGATTGACATACTCGGTTTAGAACACCTCATTTTTCGCACTTGGACCTATTGTTTTGATAGAAAACCTATCCTCTTGGTATCCATACCCATGACATCATTCCTTAAAGATGAATCCTAAGGGTGTTGAGGGACAAGCATATGTTGGGGTTAGTTGGGAAATGACGCCCTCTTTTTGGCTCAATTTGCACTTGGTGGAACCTAATTACACATTTTTATTCTTATTTTATGTCATTGTATAGTTTAGTCCCCAAGTTTGTGGGTGTACTAACCTAAAATTTTATATTTTGTCATTAACTTGTAGGCTCAAAATTGTAAAAGGTTGAGGGTTGCCTCATATAAATAAGAAAACCTCATCTCATTTGTAAATCATGGACAAGGGTTCAAATATGAGATATTTTATTTTCTCTTAGTATATTGGAGTATTTGAAGCTATGCACGCCTCTTTCGTAGATGTCTTTTTTACTTGAAGGTTGAATGGATGATGTTATAGGGTTTGATTTTACACATGACAAGTTGATGTTAATAAAAGTTATAATAACTCATGCTCAAGGGTGATCTAAGATGCTCTATCTTGCTCATTCTGGATTAAAGTTGGTAAATTTATCTCTTAACCCTAGTTTAACATTGCTCTTGAAGTTTCTTGGACTGAGTTAGGGTTTGTTTGCTAGCATTTTATGACGTGCTTGAGGATACCTTCCTATCAAGGAGCTCTACATTGTCTTCTTGGGCCTTGGACTTGTCTATTTTCCCTAATTAAGGTTTTGCTACTTAATCCTTGAGGTTGCTAGCTTATCCCTAGTTCAAGATGAATACCATCTCAAGAGGAGAGATATTAGCCTCGATCTCTCATATCCCTAGGGTTTGAGCCAAAAATCTAATACCCTATCTATCAATCCTCTTTTTCTCAAAATTTACATGTTTTCTTATTTTATTTTATGCATAGAAATATTTTACAATTGGAAAAATCCCTAAAAATCTAAATAAATTCAAAATTCTCAAAATAGCTGTGATTTGGTATTTATAGTCCACCTTAAAAATTCACCCTAGAGTTTTATCCATAAACCCTAGATGGAATCCTATTATGATCAAATGCGTTGGGATACGTGAAATCATTAAAATTGGGTAATTTCTAGTTGTTTGGTATTTTTGGTCCACCCTAAAAAAAAAATCCTTGGGGTTTTATCCACAAACCCTAGAGGTCATCCTCTTATGAGGAAGTGCATTGGGATACTTGAAACCCTTTTAACAAGTGAAATAGAGGGTGTTTGGTATTGTTGGCTTGACCTACGATTGCACCCTAGTGCAATAGTCCTCTTTTCCTTGAGGGTGCATAATTTCCTTGAAAGGAATGGTATTTCTTGAGTTTGTAATACATTCAATAAATTGGGAATTTTCACAGATTGGATACTGCGAGTTACTATTGTTGTTCTTGGGGACTTCGAGCATGGAGGTCCAAGGAACCTACGGGTTTTCTTAGATCTAGGGAACCGACGAGGCTGTTCTTAGCTAATAGGGAGGTAGAAAACTCTAGTTTAGGATGGATTGTGGCAAGGAAAAGAAAGAAGGCTTGGGGCTACTCAACAGATCGCAACATATTACAAACTTATAGGTATTTTTCCTATTTCCACTTTGTCTTGTTTGATAAACTATTATATTATTATGATGATGCTTAAATGAGTTGCAGTTTGTTATTTTGTTGGTGAAATCTTGGTTCTATTATTATGATGAGGAACTTTGTATAGAAGCTTTGTTACAAAATTTTGAAACTGTTAGAAAATTTTAAATCATTATTTAATTCCTGCAACACAACTTAAATTATTGGTATTTTGTTCCTGATTGGTTAGTAGAACCTAAGGACCCATGTTGATTAATTGGGTCCTTACAAGCACACAAACTAACATTTCTACAAAAGATCAAGTTAATAAGTGGTCAAACCCAATTTTTTTGGTGAGTTGCAGTAGTATAAACGTTATACGATTTGGAGTTTTTTCGACTATCATCATTAGAATCTAGCTATACAATATATGATCAAATTGCAATTTTTCATTGTTGAAATTGCATTCTTGAATGCATAAATGGATTCAATGCCCTCAAACACCCTATTGCACCCCGATTGTGCAATCTCAACAACTATTATATGCAATTCCAACAACTCTTTTGATCATTTAGCTGAATTTTAGACAAAAATGATTAGAAACATTTGGCCAAAAAAGGTTCAAATTGTGTCATGTTTAGATTACCACATTTTTTAAATTTTTGGTGAGACAAAGTTTCACCTTGGTCCACTCAATTTCTTGAAAAATTAATGATCTAAGCCATTTTAAAATGAGTCAAAACACATAAGGACAAAGTTCCATAGTCAAAATTGTCATTAATAAGGTGCAAGTATAACTTTTAGCGAGACTCCTAATGAATTTGGGAAACAAATCTTCAAAAAAATGAATTTACCCACTTATTAACTTACTCATGCAAGTGTCCCACTATATATGATTTTCAAAGCAACCTCTTGCCACCTCGAGTCACTTGTGAGGATGGTAACTTGGTAGCACTAACTCCTCCACATTAAAAAGGCACTTCCTTTTTTTAACCAAGGAAAAAACTTGTTTCTTGAATCTTAATATTCATTGAGAATGAAAGAAAACAATATTCTACTGCAACCAAATCCTTTAGTTAATTGATACTACTTTTTTTCATACTGGAAACAAGTTGTAACTTGTTATTTAGTTAAAAATCAAAGTTATACACCACAAGTTGTTTAAATACTTTCATACTATCCGACGATAGTCCTTCCAATATCTACATCATGAATACAACCAAGTCCATACATGACCAATACCACTTTGTAAGTCATACAAAAACTGCATCCTAGATATACAAAAAAAGGAACATAATATCCACAAAGGGAGAGAATCTCAGCTCAAAACATAGCTCGAACAGTAGCACTAAATACTACATGTTTTCAAAATACAGAAATACTATTGGAGTCAATAAGCTTGTCAGAGAGGAATTCATCAAAAGTGAGGAGGCCATCCATCATACCATTAGCTTCCTTTGAAAGGGAGTTGACTCGCTCGTTTAACTCCCTGTAGACATGGGCACATGTAAGTTCAAATAAGTCTTTCGTTAGGCTCTGAATCCTCTTAAGCCATTGTTCCAACCTTAAATTATGCATCTGGAAAAGTCTATTTGCCCAATCGATAACAACTCTCAAGTCACCAAATACTCTGAACCTATAGACACCACTTCTACGGGTGAACTATAGTAATCCACACAAAGCCAATAATTCATCCCACATGTTGCTACCTCTTCCAACCCCCAATCTCAAATGGATATGATGAGTCCTCTTGAATATTAAGACCATCCCAACACCTCCATTGCCCTCTTTCAATGGCCCATCAAGTAAACCATATGACATATCCTCTACCATGACTGGAGCCTTAAGAATTCTATCTTTCCAACTATGAAAGGAGTTACTATAACCTTGCAGCAAACAAAGCACATTAACACATACCTGATACGTAGAAGGACATATATAATCAAAGATACTTTGGTTTCTTGTAGATCACACCGTCCACAAGAAAAACAAAGGAAGAGATTTAAATATTAAACTTTTACACCACCGACTGAACATACTATGTTTGAAATCAATGTTACCCCATTCATCTTCATGACCAAGAATGAGTTTCAACTCTTGCCAAACAATTCTAAAAAAATTGCATCTATAGAAAAGATGAGGGACACTCTCCGCTTCCGCTCGACATAAGATACAACTACCTAGGCCAATAAATCCACACTTAATGAGATTATCCCATGTTAAAATTTTGTTATAGATAACTAGCCAAGTAAAACAATATTTTTCATAGGAGATTTTAGCTTCCACAACTTCAAATCCCACCAATGCTTTGATCAACTTCCCATTTGGTCCAAAATTGTTTCATATGCTTTCTTAGCAGAGAGTTTACCATTAGCGTCGCCCTAGTCCCATACCAAGACATCCGTTTCTGGGGATAAAGATACACCAATAACATTCAATGATTTTACAAAGTTGTTCCATTCCACCTCAAGATCCTTAGGCAAACCTAGTTCACTAGCTTGATACCACTGTGTACCAAACCGACCCTCACAAACCATCCTACGTACTTGTGCCAAAACATAAATGTTCTTGTTGTGTAAATGAGAAACTAAGGCTCCAGATAAATTGTAATTCTCTGCAAGCCCAACGACTAGATCAATACCCATAAAAACTTGAATGTCCTTACCCACCTTCTAGCTCAACCATTGACCGAGAATGGGAAACGCCTTCATAAGCCCATTCCAAATAATGGAACATTTGCAGTACTAAAAAAAGGTTCCCGAATCCATTGCAATAAAGGTCCACCCTTCAAGTATTTGGCCTTTAATGTATGACTCCATAATCTCGAATCGAAGAGCCCCCTCCATAAGATCTTTTCCCTTAGAGCTAAACTAAACCATTATAATCGCTTGATGTCCCATCCCCACATCTACTTGGGTAAAGTTAAAGTCTGCCATGATGCTAAATGCAACTTCAAATTTTGGTATCCACCTGCCCAAAGAAGTGAAAGGTTTTCTTTCTAATATTGTTAATCACCGATTTCAACACCAAGCAGAGGGGGAACAAGTATACATGAAGGCTCTGTAATACAAAGTTCACTAAAACCAGCCTTCCACCCAATGGCAACCACCTAAACGTCCAATTTTTAATCCTTCTGTCCACTCTCTGCAAAAACCAATTCTAGTTTTCGACTCTGTAACAATTTGGCTTCAGAACGTAGCCAAGATACTTGAAACCACGACCAAGACACTCAACTTTGTAAGAAAATACCTCTAATTTGCTCATAGATCCCCACCTCCGGATTAGAATGAAGGAACATAGACTTATCTATATTGACCAACATCCGTGTGGCTTTACAAAAACAATCAATGATCTCCTTAAACTGCTTCCATTCCTCAACATTATCCGATCCCAACAACAACATATCATCAACAAAAAGTAAATGCGTAATGGACAACGAGCGTGCCACTTTAATCCCTCTGATTTTTTGATCCTCCTTTGCTTTAATGATGAGCAGGCTAAGATCTTCGATCACTAAGATAAATAGTAGAGGCAAAAGATGGCACTCTTATCTCAAACCTCTGCTGCTACTGAGAAAAGGAGTAGGTGCCCCGTTGATCAACATTGCAAAGGAAGCCGAAGACAAACAAGCTATAATCCAATTCATGGTTTCCACAGGCAATCCAATCTGAATCAACATAAAACTGATAAAAGACCAATCCACATGATCGTAAGCTTTAACAAGGTCTATTTTTAAGATGAAAGCCTACAAATGTTTGGTCTTCATAGAGGGGAAGCATTCTTGGACTATCCCGACCACATTCAATATTTCCCTGTGTAACAAAAAGCCAAATTGCTCAACATAAATGTATCTATCCAACATTAACTTAATCCTATTAAAAATGAGTCTGATAACTTTATACATATCCTTTGATTAAATTAAAAAAGATTTAACTTTCTTATCTCTTAAAAAAACAAGTCACACAACGATATATACCGAGTTCAGTGATACTCCCTTTTTCTTTAAGACAAGGGGCTGGATAATTTGCTTCACTAGGAAATTAACTAATTTTAAAGTGGAGTAGGACGATATAATTAGCGATAATGATACTCCCTTCTTTAAAACACAAAATGATTCTTACATGAAAAAAATTTAAGTTTTAAAGTGGGGCCACATGATATTAATTGTAATATGGAGAAATGCAGTTGTTCATGTGCGTTCAAATGTGGTTCTTGAGCACAATATGAACTGCAGCGGCACAGCCTCCAGGCTCCTATGCTTCATATCTTCTCAATAAGATGGATCCGGAATCATCCGATGGAAGCCAAACTTAAGCGGCAAAGCCTGTCCTGGGTCACTGGGTGAAAAAGTACGAGAACGGAAGATTCAAGAGTCAAAGGGAAGACACTCTAATCCACCTACCTCCATGAAACAGAAGCTACAGCAGGTACAATCTCTTCTCTCCTCTTTTTAAGTGCCACCCATTGCTCCATAACTCTTAGGTTATGTCAGTAGGGGAGTAATTAGAAGGGGTCATGGAGAACATTAGTCGCAGGGTGATGGTAAAGAGGCTGATGTGGGTAGCCCTACCTATGGCTATTCTCCTCCTCCTGCTCTTCTCTTCCATCATCCACAACCAAACCGACATGATCTCATGTGATGTACCAACATCCATAACCCACCAACAGCATAATCACGAATCACAGCAGCAGCAGCAACTGGGCGCTTGCGAGTCATCTGAACAGCCTGACAGGAAAGCCAAGAAGATGAAGAAATTGTGGTCAAGCAGGAGCTGGAAAGACAAGGTGGATTCCATGTCAGCATTATTCAGGGATCTCCTAGCAGCGGGTACGCTGAGTCAGCATTCCAAGGCATTGTGCATCTCGGCAGGCATCGGGCAAGAAGTAATGGCGCTGAGGCAGATGGGAATGGAGGATGCCATTGGAATTGAGGTGGTTGACTCTCCACCGTTGGTTGTCAGAGGAGATGCTCATCACCACCCTTTTCCCAACAACACATTCGATTTGGAATTCAGTGCACACTTATGGGACGCCCTCTTTCCCTCTCTGTTTATTTCAGAGATGGAACGTACTCTCAGACCAGGAGGAGTTGCAATCATACTCATTTCCTCTTCCCCCGCGCTTAATGTTGATCAAATCACTCCATTATTCAATTCCTCTCAATTGATCAGTAATAAAAGTATCAGGCTCTCTGGGCTGCCCCTCTCCATGCAAATGCTTTTCAAGAAGAACATTTAGGGTTGACATTTGGTTTTTGTTTGTTTATCATCGATGTTCATAAATGAGATAATTCATTGAATGCAAATACAAGTTCTATAATTTTTTTTAATTGGGATTAGTATTGTGCAAGCTACCTAACTGTCTTCTTTGCTCGTAAAGCAGTTTCTTTGAATAATTTAGCATGCTTAGCTTGGCTATCTCTTAGTGTTCAAAAAGCAAACGGGAAGAAAAAGAGAGAGTATGAATGTAATAGTCCACAGTGGGAACGATTGTGAGAGAAGGGGTAGTTTATGAAATATTACATGGGTCACAACTTACAAGTTGTATCAATCTGAAAGCTGGCTTTTGAAAGTAGTTCCTAAGAAACAAAAAAATCATAATAATGTCCACAAATGTCTAAATAGATTAATGGGAGTGTAAAACACAACCATCATAAAATAGTCAAGACGGATTGCCTAATGGGTCTTCAATGGAATCTAATAAGCTAAAATTAAAGGAGTAAGCTATCTACCCGACCATTTGCACCGGGGGCTACGGACACGCTGTGAGTGATAGCTTATTCTGTTACCTTTCCGTGAAACCAGACCTACCAAATTCTGAAATCGTTTAACGAATTTAGACTTAGATTTTTTAATCTATATGCTCTCTAAATCAATGTGCGACCGATCAAGTGTCTATTATCATATCGATATCATACAGGAAATTCATTTACAGCAGTAAGCAGGATTGATTTAGTGAATTACTGGTAATTCGCACATTGATATGATTTAGTGAATTCTAAGTTATTAAATTCGAGATGGTCGCACATTGATTTAGATAGCATATAGATTAAAAAATCTAAGTCTAAATTCGTTAAACGATTTCAGACTTCGGCAGGTCTGGTTTCACGGAAGGATAACGGAATAAGCTATCACTCACGGCGTGTCCGTGGGCCCTGGTGCAAATGGTCGGGTAGATAGCTGACTCCAAAATTAAATAGCTTAGAAAGCTGTTCACCTTAACATGGGAGAATGTGCCAAAACAGTTAGAAGAGTACAGCCCAAAGAGGATCCAAGGTAAGCAGCTATGTTTAGGAGTGTCTAATGGGTTTTCAATGGAATCTAATAAACTAAAATTAAATAAAGTAGGAAGCTGTTCGCCAAAGCATTGGAGAATCTGCCAAAACAGCTAGAAGAGTACAGCCCAAACAGGATTCAATGTCTGCAGCTAGGAAATGTCTAAAACGTTCTATGTTTTTGATTTTTTTGGCCATTTTGCCAGAATCCAGTGATAAAATCTTTGGGCAAATCAACATCTTGCATTGTTCAAAATTCAAATTTCATTTTTGATTGCATAAATGGATTTAGTGCCTTAAAATACCACTGGGGCATCCAGATTATGCAATTCCAGCAATGTATATCTGTGATTCTAACAATTTCAATCGGATTTCGACAAAAAAATGACTGGAAACCTTCTTAGAAAAAAAGTCAAAATCGTAGAACGTTTAGACTCATCTTATGCAGCTATATGCATAATTGTCTTAGTTGCACTAAAATCGATACAGCGACTCCGAAAGGGGGAATGGACATGACATATATTCAGAAATGCTGGATACGAAACAGAGCATTAGCCCTGCTTTGTGCATGGGGGTGTGGCTTGCACGAAATGGTGGTCTATTTGAAGATAAGATTAAAAATCCACAGTTTGTTGTTGCAGCACAAAGTTTGAGTATATTTGGAAGTTATAAGCAGGACAAATCAGTGAAAGGGCCTAAGGTGCTTATTCCACAAATCATTGATAAAACAAATGCATGGGCTTATAAGTTATTTTGATGGCCATCACAAGGTGAGCCACCAGTGGAGGGTGCAGGTGGGATTATGTACATCTCTGAATCATTATATAAAGTTCAAAGCTGGGATTGGGGAGAGTTCAAATGCAAAACAAACAGTTGGCTTTAAAACTGATTAGAATTTATTAAATGACATCACCTTTTTACATGTGTATAGAGAAATAAATGTACAGGCAGATTCACTATCAAAAGAAGGTCTGAAAATGGGTCCTGGCCACTTGTATATCTGGGAAAACAACGAGGAACATATGGCTGAATATGACCCTGGTCCTTTTTAATATTTAGCATCTGTTGTGGAATCATCGGGAGACTGCTACAAGCTCTGCTTGGCATATCGATTTTGCTTTACGTTTCAGGAAACTGATCAATCATATATTGCTTTTGCTGTAGGTTTTGTAAGTCATGCTGTATAGGCAAACAGTACAGGTGACCATTTTTCCGAGAAGGGACATGTAATTAATTGAACTGTTGATGGTAGCTTTTGAAGGTACTCTGATCGAAAGAGTACCTGTAGGTGTAGCTTTTATATGTAACTAAAATATAGGTTTATAACTTTATTTTTTGAATTCTTTTTGATTCTTTATCTGAAATGCCCTGGGCATCTACAAAATGTAATATTGGCCGTATTGAAGGAAATTGCGATTTTTTTTTCCGTTGAAAAAAAATAGAGGAGAAATGATTTAAATTCTCCATTAAAAAAAAGAAAGATTACGATTTGTATTGATCAGGCCCAAGGGGTTAGGCTATATGACTTCAAATTGATCGATACAGAGACTCCGGGATGGGGGAATGAACATGACAAATTTTCAGAAAGGCCGGATAAGAAATGTAGGGGAGATGGTTTTCCATAGAAAAAACCACATCCTTTTCCATTAAAATAATAAAAAAGATACATTTTGTATTGATCAAGCCCAAGGGGTTAGGCTATATGACTCCAAATTGACAAACATTCTGTACACAAAATTACAAAACATGTCCACCAACATTTCAGAAATCCTTCTAGAACTCCTGAAAGAGAGCATACTGCCAAAGCTAAAAGGACCACACCATATTGTCACAAATATCATAATGCACACAAAAAGAAGCTAGCCAGCCTGTTGGGATGAGAATCGAGATATCTGTGTTGAAGGATGTTTCTCCTCAATCCTGTAGTGAAAGAAACCAACTTTAGGTGTCCAAACTCAAGATCGCATACTTATTTTGATAATTTGTCCACCTCTGAGTTGTGATTCCTCAACATGTGTGCTTAAAGAAAATATTTTGGAAGGAGGCTATTATTTACTTGGCAGAGTTGCTGCTCCATATAGCTCCAAATTCCTGTTCCTTAACGTTCGTCTCAAATATGTAGATTACCATTCATCAATTTAGGGCTAGGGTTTCAATGTTAAAGTTATAAGTTTCGAGGCTCAGTTTTAGGGTGTTGGGGTTTCAGTCTTTACTTTTAGGGTTTTTTATTTGTTTTTTCATGTCCAGAATTTATTTGTTTTATGTTTTTTGTTTTAGTTAGAAACATGCCTTGTAGCAGTTGAAATGTTTCAAGATCACGTTGAAACGTGGGTTTGTCATATCAGGCTCTAGAAATGCCGTTTCAATTTTTTGGCTACGGGGTGGAAATATTTCAGTGTAGTTTCCAAGTGGTATCCCTTCCATTTCAGCTTCCAAATTGGGGAACGATGTATTTCCCTTTCTCCCAGACATTCAGGTAATTTATTAAGCTATTCCTACTAACCATCACTAAATAGTAATTTAGAAGCATTGACAAGACCATAAATCTCTAGGATGCAATGTTATCATGATCGATCTGATGAACCACAAAAATCCGGAGTGGACATAAAACCGGCGACCAAAAAATACATAAAATTTCAAATTATATATATATATATATATGTGCAGTTCCAAACCATTAGACACAATATACAAAGTTTTCTCATGTATATAGCATGTATTGATGAATATAACAAATAGTATTGAGTGCAATCCACATCTGAACCGAAATACATAGACATAGAGGCTCTTAATGTCCTCTACTATCCAAAAAGTATCATACTAAAAACTGTAGAATCTAATCATATTAATCTATGTTGCACAGGGATGCGTCCCCCCCCCCCCCCAAAAGCTCTGTACCTACTGTCCCCGCGTTCCAGGGACTTGGGGACCCCTAGGAAACGTTCCCAATCTGCTGGGAACTTCATTGGGGACTTGGAGACTTGTGGGCTGTACCCAAAACATTCCCAATAGATTTCAGGGACTTCTGGGCAGATTTTGGAGACATTTTAAGTAGATTTCAGAGATGTCCCAGACAGATTTTGGAGATGTTCCAGGCATCTATCTTCAGTTTTGACAATGGACATTGATGATTGGACAATATGATCATTTATCCCATCCACATCTTTTCTATCATTCTGAATCTAAATCTGAATTTAGACAAGTTGTAGCTCAAAATATGGGTTGTATATGATGGATTTTCATTTGGGTCTCTTCAACAACATCATTACAAGCAACAAAACTTCCATGTCAACAAACCAAGAAATGCAACAACTCAAAGGTCTGATCCTTCTGGGTACTGGTCTTAAGAGTTTTTCTCATTTTTAGGGTTATCTTATCTTTTACATATTGTACATAGGTGTCCGGTGTAAAATTTGTTGAATTTTAGCATGTGCATATATTCTTTAATTTTGCAGACTATAAGATAGATAACAATAAGACAAGTGTAGTAGATAATCAAGCATCAACACAAATGAAAACCCCAAAAGCATTAGTAATTCATCCCTTAAATGAGATGACTGAGTTTGTAGCATCAATAAGAAAAATCTCAGAATTCTGAGATGAATGTTTTTCACAAATTTGTCAAACCCTAGCAGGCTGGAACAACAATTTCAAATCCTAGCAGGCTTTACCAAAACCTGCCACGTGAAAGAAGAAGACCAACTGCCCGAAAATGTAGACTAGGGTCTGCTGCCCGAATTTTCTCTTTCTGCTGCCTGAGCTGCCCGAAAACGGCCAGCTGCTGCCTGCCCAATTTAGGGTTCTCGGATCTGTTATGGGCTGCCCGGACCTGCTGAAGGCTGCCCAAACCTGTTATAGATTGCCCAGATGTATCATGGGCTGCTCGAATCTGCTATACCGCTGCCCGAGTTTCCTCTTCTGCTGCCCAAGCTGTTTTGTGGCTGCCCGTGAATAGAGCAGGGCTGCCCGAGTTTCCTCTTCTTCTGCCCGAGCTGTTTTGTGGCTGCCCGTGAATAGAGCAGGGCTGCCCGAGTTTCCTCTTCTTCTGCCCGAGCTGTTTTGTGGCTGCCCGTGAACAGAACAGGGCTCCCCAGAGTCTTCTGTGAGCTGCCTGAACTTTAGTATGCTTCCCGGAAGGAGAAGAGAGATGCTCGAATGAGAGGGAGGGCTTCCCTGATGTAGGAGAGGGCTGCCCTAGATTTGAGCTTCTGCTGCTGCTGCTGGCCGTGAGGAGTATGGTGAAAACCCTAGCTCATGGGTGTGCTGTAAAAGGATGCCCTAGCTAGCTAAGCCGCCATGCTAGGGCATAAAACATAAACTCAGCCACACACTTGAAAAACCCAGCGAATAGTCTCAGTCTTGAATGGAGTAGCCAAGATGATGAAGATGAAGTGTGTGTAAATGTTTTGCAAGTGAACTTCATTTATAGTCTTCCATGCACTTGAAGTGGTCCCCACAAATAGGAATTTAATAACAGGGTTTTATACTTTTTCATGTTTACCCTTTGACTTTAACTTTTAGTGGTACTAGAGGCCTTCTTGTATTTTTACTTTGACTTCTTGTGGTACAATAAGTCTTCTTGTATTTTGAATTTAGCCTCTTGGTGTTCTTCATGGACCAAGGCTTAGGGCAAGAAGGTCCTTCAAGTGTTCTATGGTCAAGGCAAGTGGTCTTCATGGTCCTTCATGCCCACTCAAGGTACATCATCATAAATAGGGAGAATTACTAATACTTTTAACTTGAACTCCTTGTGCCACCAAGATCGGGTACTAGGTGTCTTAACCAAGGGGAGCTAATCCCTCGAGAAGGTCACATAGCCCATAGATCAAGGATAAGAGTGCATCACATGCCCAGACTTGGTCTAGGGCTTATAGTGATAACTTGGTAACTGACCAAGTGCCTCAACCCTAAGCTGCATCAATTGACTCAATGTCAAATACTTGGTAACTGACTAAACGCCTCCATTCTCCTGGAGAATGGTCCTCAGCCCTGGGTTGAGTCCCTCAGTCCTAGACTGGTTCAAATTCCTGGTAACTGACCAGGTGCCTCCATTCAAAGAATGGCTACTCAGCTCTAGGCTGAGTCCCTTAGTACTAGACTAGTTCAAGTTCCTGGTAACTGACCAGGCGCCTCCATTCAAAGAATGGCCCCTCAGCCCTAGGCTAAGTCCCCCAGTCCTAGACTGGTTCAATATTCCTATTAACTGACCAGGTGCCTCCATTCAAAGAATGGCCACTCAGCTCTAGGCTGAGTCCCCCAGTACTGGATTGATTCAAGTTCCTGGTAACTGACCAGGTGCCTCCATTCTCCAAGAGAATGGCTCTTGATGCTGCTTAGGAAAAATCAACGCTCCCTCTCAGCGAGAGAGGTATTCTCTGCCATGCCAAGCTTGTATCGAAAGCACAAAAAGTTTGTTGTTGTCAGAGGCTTGGTCAAAATATCTTCAATCTGTTCATCTGTACGGATGTATTGCAGCTTCAGAGTGCCTCTCTGTACTAGGTCTCTGATGAAATGGTACTTTATTTCAATGTGTTTCGATCTATCGTGAAACACCGAATTTTCTGAAGCTTAATGCAACTCTGATTATCGCAATGAATAATCGTTGAGGTAAGCTTTCTACCGAACAAATCAGAGAGAAGTTTCCTAAGCCAAACTGCTTCCTTGCAGGCATTGTTGAAATCAGCATCAGTAGGCATTCTCCAAGGTCTGAGGTCATAAGTGACCACCCTGAAGCTAGCCAGGGAGACTTGGAGATTAACCAGTTCTGTG
>LPNX010857663.1:41157-61731 GCA_001517045.1 Pseudotsuga menziesii
GCATCACTAGCAACAATATACTCAGCTTCAGCTGTACTCTGAGCTATGGAACCCTGTTTCTTGCTAGACCAAGAGATCATTGCTGATCCCATACTGAAAGAGTAACCTAAAGTGCTTTTCCGGTCTACTGTACTACCAACCCAATTGGAGTCAGCATATTCGATTAACATTACTCCACTGCTGGAAGTATACTTGAGCCCATAAGTGATAGTACCACACACATATCTGAGTACATGTTTACCAGCTACCCAGTGTATATGGTTCGGATCGAACATGAACTGACTCAGTGCATTTACTGTGTAACAAATATCTGGTCTCGTGTGTACGAGATACATCAGAGATCCAATGAGCTGTCGATACAGAGTAAAATCCACATCCTGTGAACTGGTGGCCGAGTCATGCAACTTCTTCAAGTTGGTTGTCATGGGCACGCTCATGGACTTGCAGTTCTGCATCCCAAATCTTTGCAAGATATCAATTGCATACTTCCTTTGTGTTTGGAAGATCTCGCCTGGCTTTTGCCAGACCTCTAAGCCAAGAAAATAATGCATCATACCAAGATCCTTCATTCCTAATTCAGAGGTGAGCTCCCTCTTACATTGAGCTATCAGTTGTTCCTCTCCAGTAAGGAACAAATCACCCATATACAAGACTAGGATCAAGATATGGTTATGAACAACCTTAAAGTACATATTGGAGTCAACAGTACTTTTGGAGAACCCCAAGCTATGAAGGTAGCCATCAATCCTTACTTACCAAACTCTCGGAGCATGTTTGAGCCCATACAAGGCTTTCTTCAGTTTACACACATGGGACTTATCCCCATGAGTCACAAAGCCTTCTGGTTGTTCAATGTAGGCTTCCTCATCAATTTTGCCATTGAGGAAGGCTGTTTTTACATCCATCTGAACACAACAACAAGTGAGATGATGGTTTTGATAGTGGTATATCTGGCAACAGGAGCAAAAGTTTCATCATAGTCTATGCCTTCCTTTTGAGTGAAGCCACGAGCTACAAATCTGGCCTTGTACTTCTCAATGTTGCCATCAACAACATGCTTGATTTTGTAGAGCCATCTCGATGTCAACCACTGACTTTCCTGTCAGTCTGGGAACAACTTCCCACACATCATTTTTCATGATTGAACCGTATTCTTCAATCATAGCATTATTCCATACCTGTTGGCTTGCTGCTTCTTTGTACATGGAGGGTTCTACATTTATGAGTACTTTTGTGGCCTTATGCTTTCTCTGAAGGTTTCGGGAGGAGCTCTATGCTTCTCTGCTTCTTGCACTGTTTCTCGGTACCAGGCAGGTCTCCTTTTGGAAGGAGGGACCTCAAGTAGTTCTTCAGCCGGACTTTTAGATTCTTCAGGCACATCTGGAATTTGAGGCTCAAATTCTTCTTCCTCCCTCTGAACTTCTGAATCTGGGATCTCAGAAGGGGATTCTTCGACATCTTTTGGAAGCTCTTTTGTTTGACGAAACACAACTTCCTCATGGAATATTACGTCTCAACTGACTTAAATGTACCCTTGTCCAGGGACATAGATGCGGTAAGCTTTCGAGCTTTCACTGTAACCAACAAATATGCCTTTCTTTCCGGAAGGCTCTATCTTAGCCATCTTTTCTTTTGGTACATGAATATACAAAGGAGTGCCAAAAATCCTCATGTGGTCAACTGCAGGTTTCTTGCTGGTAGAAACTTCTTCCGGGGTCTTTTGTCCCACGATGGCATGAGGGATTGTTTTGAATGTACACAACAGTACATGTAGCTTCAGCCCACAGAGATAGAGGAAGATCAAGGTCAGTCAACATAGCTTTAGCACCTTCACAAATCGTTCTATTCTTCCTTTCTGCAACCCCATTATGTTGAGGGTTGTAAGCCACTGTCAGCTTCCTCTTGATTCCTGCTTCTCGGCAAAAATCATCAAACTCATTAGACTCATATTCACCTCCGTTATCTGACCTTAGGATACGGACGTGTCTTCTTGTCTGGTTTTCAGTCGAAGCCTTGAACTCTTTGAACTTGTCAAAAGTTTCACTCTTGACTTTGAGAAAGTAAATCCAAGACTTTCGAGAGTGATCATCTATGAACAAAACATAGTATAAGCACCCACCCAAGGAGGGTGAAGACATAGGCCCACATATGTTAGAATGAATCAAATCCAAGATTCCTTTAGATCTATTCTTGCTTCTGGAAAACGATTTCTTAGTGTTCTTACCTAGAGCACAACCTTTGCAAACATTATCTTGTTTAATAGAAAATTCTGGCATACCTGTAACCATCTTTTGAAGGCTTGGAAGAGCTATATAGTGGAGGTGTCCAAACCTCCGATGCCACAACTCACATGGATCAACTGTGTTGTGGACCAAAGCTTGTGTGGAGTTTCTGGAAGCTTTGTAAAGGCCTCCCTCTCGAACACCAATTGATTAAGCTGAGCTTAGCTTCTCATTCTTTTTCCATAGTAGGAAATTCTTGTCCAAGAAGAGAACCTTGTAGCCTTTGTCTTCTAAGCCTGCAACGGAGAGGAGGTTTTTCTTCAAACTAGGGACATATTATATGTCTTCAATATGCAAAACTGTACCTGATTCAAGTTGAAGTGAGGTTGAGCCAACGCCTTCAATCTTATAAGTGGTGTCATCCCCAAGTTCTACTTGAGTAGTGAACTTCTTCTTTCTGTAGCTGGTGAGTGCGTCACGAAAACCTGTCATATGTTTGGAAGCACCACTATCTATTAACCAAGAGTTAGCACTGTTAGTGATGGATCCAGAAAGAGCAAAGATCAGGTAGTATTCCCTTCTTGGTTCATCTTTTTTGGTAGTCTTAGCATTCTTCTTCTTCTTCTTGGGTTGGAAGCACCACTATCTATTAACCAAGAGTTAGCACTGTTAGTGATGGATCCAAAAAGAGCAAAGATCAGGTAGTATTCCCTTCTTGGTTCATCTTCTTTGGTAGTCTTAGCATTCTTCTTCTTCTTCTGTTGTAGAAGCTTGAAACCTTCTTTTAAACTTTCTCTTTGGCTTCCTGCAATCTTTGGCAAAATGTCCAATCTTATGACAATTAAAACATTCTAAACTTGGTGTATTTGAATGTTTACCTTGAGGCTTCTTTTCCTTCTTTTTCTGAGTGAAGGGCTTCTTGAACTTCCTTGTCTTGGCTGTAAGAGCAAGGTTCCTTTCCTTAGTGCCAGTTGCTTTGCTTCGAACTCTTCCTTCTTATTCCAAACAGCCGTGCCAAAGCCTATCAAAGTTAGGCTTAGTTTCACGTCCACTTACAGCTGCCAGAAAGGTTTCCCAAGAATTGGGAAGACCATCGAATACAGTTTGTACAAGATCATCATCATCCACAGGTATACCAATAGCAAAAGGTTGGTCTCTTACATGTGCAATCTTTGTGAAGAAGGGGGAAACTCCTTCATCCTTGTTCATCTTCAAAGTACGAAGCCTTTTCTTCAGTACTCTCTTCTAGCTAGGTGCCTTCTTTTCATATAAGTTCGTCAAGGTGTCAAAGCATTCTTTGGCAGTCTTCAATGGTGTGATGGTGGGCATCAATGTTTCCTTGACTGAGTCATAGATGATCCTCCTTGCCTTTGCTTGCTTCTTCCTGAAGGCAATTCTCCCAACATTAGATGTAGGTTCTTTTATGGCATTAAGAACCAGGTCATCAAGGTCATTTTCTTCTAGGGTGGCCATGAGCCTAACTTTCCAAGAGTTGTAGTTGGTTGATCCCTCAAGCCTCTCTTTTGGTCTAAAAGTGTTGGTGGCCATCTTTGCTTCACAAGTTTGTTATCTAAGTTTGCAAAATGTCCCAAGGTCTAGGAGGATTAAAGTAATCTGCTGTCTTACTGCAATCTTCACATGCAAAGCTCTGATACCATGTTGAATTTTAGCATGTGCATATATTCTTTAATTTTGTAGACCGTAAGATAGATAACAATAAGATAAGTGCAGTGGATAATCAAGCATCAACACAAATGAACACCAAATGTTTTCACGAGGAAACCTTTTAAGGACAAAAACCCCAAAAGCATTAGTAATTCATCCCTTAAATGAGATGACTGAGTTTGTAGCATCAATAAGAAAAATCTCAGAATTTTGAGATGAATGTTTTTCACAAATTTGTCAACCCTAGCAGGCTTGACCAAAACCTGCCACGTGAAAGAAGACCAACTGCCCAAAATTGCAGACTAGGGTGTGCTGCCTGCGTTGCCCGAAAACTGCCAGCTGCTGCCTGGATCTGTTCTGGGCTGCCCGTATTCTTCTCTGAGCTGCCCTGACCTGCTGAGGGCTGCCCGAACCTGTTATAGACTGCCCGAATGTACTGTGGGTTGCCCGGATTTGTTATGGGCTGCCCAAATCTGCTATACTGTTGCCAGAGCTTCCTCTTTTGCTGCTCGAGCTGTTTTGTGGCTGCTTGTGAATCGAACAGGGCTGCCCGAAGCTACAATGCTGATGCCCGAGCTTCTTTTTCTCTGCCCGGACTGTTCTGTTGCTGCCCGGCTTTCCTCTTTATCTGCTCGAGCTTTTTTGTGGCTGCTCGTGAATAGAACAGGGCTGCCCGGAGTCTTCTGTGAGTTGCTCGAACTGTAGTATGCTGCCCGGAAGGAGAAGACAGATGTCTGAATGAGAGGGAGGGCTGCCCGGATGTAGGAGAGGGATGCCCTAGATCTGAGCTTCTGCTACTGTTGCTGGCCGTGAGGAGTATGGTGAAAACCCTAGCTCATGGGTGTGTTGTAAAAGGATGCCCTAGCTAGCTAAGCCGCCATGCTAGGGCATAAAACATAAACTCAGCCACACACTTGAAAAACCCAGCGAATAGTCTCAGTCTTGAATGGATCAGCCAAGAAGATAAAGATGAAGTGTATGTAAATGTTTTGCAAGTGAACTTCATTTATAGTCTTCCAAGCACTTGAAGTGGTCCCACAAATAGGAATTTAATAATAGGTTTTATTCTTTTTCATGTTTAACCTTTGACTTTAACTTTTAGTAGTACTAGAGGCCTTCTTGTATTTTTATTTTGGTTTCTTGTGGTACAATAAGTCTTCTTGTATTTTGACTTTAGCCTCTTGGTCTTCCTCATGGACCAAGGCTTAGGGCAAGAAGGTCCTTCAAGTGTTCTGTGGTCAAGGCAAGTGGTCTTCATGGTCCTTCATGCCCACTCAAGGTACATCATCATAAATAGCGAGAATTACTAATGCTTTTAACTTGAACTCCTTGTGCCACCAAGATCGGGTACTAGGTGTTTTAACCAAGGGTAGCTAATCCCTGGAGAAGGTCACATAGCCTATAGATCAAGGATAGGAGTGCATCACATGCCCTAGATCCGGTCTAGGGCTTATAGTGATAACCTGGTAACTGACCAGGTGCCAGAGCCTTAGGCCGCATTAATTGACTCAATGTCAAATACTTGGTAACTGACCAAGCGCCTCCATTCTCTTGGAGAATGGCCCTCAGCTGTAGACTGAGTCCCCCAGTCCTAGATTGGTTCAAATTCTTGGTAACTGACCAGGTTCCTCCATTCAAAGAATGGCCACTCAGCTCTAGGCTGAGTTCCCCAGTACTAGACTGGTTCAAGTTCCTGGTAACTGACCAGGTGCCCCCATCCAAAGAATGGCCCCTCAGCCCTAGGTTGAGTCCCCCAATCCTAGACTGGTTCAACATTCCTGGTAACTGACCAGGTGCCTCCATTCAAAGAATGGCCACTCAGCTCTAGGCTGAGTCCCCCAGTATTGGATTGGTTCAAGTTCCTAGTAACTGACCAGGCGCCTCCATTCTCCAAGAGAATGGCTCTCGATGCTGCTTAGGAAAAATCAACAAAATTTTGATTCCCCAACCCGGTTTCAAGTTTCGCTAAACATCATTGTTCAATTTTCAAACCCATTCATCATTTAACTGCTGAAAATGAATTAAAATCTCATAAACAAATTCAGAAAGTGGAACAAATGAGGAAATTATAGTCAAAGAGTAGAAATTTCAGTCACACACAGGAAAAATCAGATTCGGTGATTTTTGGGCAACTACTTATGGAAAATCCCGATGGGGAAAACCTGTGAGAGAGACTGATTTTATTTTCTTCTTCAAAATGTACAGCAGTGTAAAAACACAGTAAGCAGAAATTATCTCAACCCACGAAGACCAATCTTCAGCCTAAAAAACAGTGCCAGGACTGCCTTGATTTCTATGCACAAACTGCCTTGAAATGTGTGCTGAAAAAATACAGTACAGGGTGCCTGGTACAGTATGGTTTCCTCCTCGAAACTCATTCCCTGTATGGTCTCTTTCCTCGGTTTTTGTGCCACTGCTACAACAAATAAATTCCTTGAAGTTTGTGCCCTTCTCAGACCTGGAAATTATGTGCCACTGCTACAGGAAAAACGCAGCTGTAATTAATCACTGTACGGCTGCCATAAATGCTGTATGGACTCCCTCAATTTTTGTGCTAGTGATGTTGGAAAGTGTGCTGCTGTTCTCCTTGAAGACTGAACCAAATCACCTACAAAATTGTGCCCTTCTCTGCTGTGTGATTTGCATAGAAATTTGTGCCACTTTCTCTCTCCTTCTCTTTTCAAGAAGTCAACCTCTCCAAAATGCTCATGGAATGAACGAAGTGCCTCTTTGATTGAGCCAAGCTTTTTTGGTTGCTCAATGAGGGTAGCTGAATGGTCACAAGATCCAAGGGCTCACATTGGATATTGAGATGTATAATGCATGGTTGAGGAAAAATCACTTTTCCCAACATTAAAAAATAATTTCTCTCACCTCATTAAATAATAAAAAAGTCACTTTAAAACTCATATAGTGAACTCAACTTCAAAACATATGAAATTAATGTTAAAGGTCATGTCACTGTTTCCCATTTAATGATTTAGGCACAAAGTCACCAAGGGAACACCTCCAAGGTACAAAAATCAACACTCCCTCTTACCGAGGAAGGTGTTCTTCACCACTCCCAACTTGTCTCTGAAGAAGACAAACTTGCCCCTCCCCAAAGATTTCGTAAGGAGATTTGCAACCTGATCATCAGTGGATATGAATTGCAGCTCAACAACTCTTCTCTAGCCATAGTCTCGGATGAAGTGGTATCTTATCTCAATGTGCTTCGACTTGTCATGAAAAATTGGATTCTTAGAGGGTTTGATGCAGCTCTGATTATCACAGTAAATCATCGTAGGCCTCAACTGCTGACCAAAAAATCCCACCAATAACTCGCGAAGCCACAAGGCCTCACAACTAACTTGGCTTGCTTCCATGTACTCTACCTCAATAGAACTCACTGCAATTGAATTTTGCTTCCGACTGAACTTGCTGTCGAGCCCAAACTGAAACAACACCTAGAAGTGTTCTTCTGGTCTGTCACACATCCTGCCAAATCTGGGTCTGTGTAGCCAACCCAATGTTTTTAAAATTGTGCAAACCGGATTTGGAACCAGCCAACCAAAGTGGAAACTTAAATCGGTAGAAAACCTGGATTGGGCACTGTTGCTGTCTTTCACACACCTGGGTTACGTGGCAGAAATCTTCAAGCCACTCGGTGTGTCCTTGGGGGCAAGTCTCGAGTCAAGGCTGTCACCTTGTTCTTGACTCCTTCGTTCAAGCTAACTCCTAACGAAGCCAAAGGGGGGTAGACCCTATTGAATTACTAAGGCTAATTACTTAGTGTGATGGTGTTATAATGATTAAGTTGTTTATGAGTTTTGAAGTTAACCAATGAAAGCAAAAGATAACAAGATGCAAGATTTAACGCATATAAGCACAGTAATGACACTCAATATAGATATATAATTGAAAGAAATGATCAAATAAATCACCAGTTCCTTAAATGGAGTCAACAGAGAAAATAATGTGCTTGCATGCGCTTGAATGAATGTTTTGCAAATGTCTCTTGGTAGATTTTAAATTAATGTGGAATGTGAATGAATTAAATTAGGCGAAAAGGGGACTCCAGATATACCCAAGGGGTACTTGGAGTATGTCCAAAAGTGAACTTTCACGGCTACCCCCAAGGTGTTTGTGGGCTGGAACGGAGTCTCGGAGACTATTGTTTATAACGCACCCGTCAGGGTGTGACAGAGATCGACGCCTCGAGGTCACTTTCCAGTTGTTCCCACTCCTTTGGGTATTTTGCCACCGTTTACAGTTCGTTCGAGACGTTGGATTTTCGCTTGATGGTTTGTTAATTTGGGAGGTGAAGACTAATTAATCTAGTCACTCAAGTGCTTTTGATGCAGCTTGACTGATCGGACGAACCGCAGCCAAGTACAGAGCATACACACTGGAGTCTTCGTTATTTTTAGTAAATTTTAAAAGGTGTTCTGATTAAAAAGAAAACCCTCAAGGAACCTCTTTCGGTCCAAGTGGACCTCAATCGGGGAATCAAGGAGGGGTTGATTTTATTATGATTATCAATCAATCAATAAAAAAAGGAATCTCAGATACACAAAACCGATTTTCTAATTAGTCCTACCACACATCTCTTTCTTGTTGCGGGTCAATCGGGAAGTCGTGGGGTAAGTAGTATGATTACTTTTGAATTGAAAATATGGAACAATGCAAATTATTATCAAAGTATGCAATCCTGCATGTCAATACTAAACTAGAATAGAAAAAGGGAAAAATGCAAAAAAGTGAAACGGACACGGATCCCCCCTAGGGGGATGGGGAGCGGGCTCGAAAGAGCCTACTCAAAAAGATTTCCTTTTATTATTATTGGTTACAATATCAGCAATCTGAAATATCAGAAACCTCTTGGTCCTTATACGGGATGAAACCAAGATCTTACAACTTTCCAAAATTTTAAGATTTCAGTCAAAGGGGAGACCCCTGGGGGGATTTGAACGCTCCCGAGGCCAATTTCGAACAACAACTTCTCTTTTTCTTTGTTACACCTGCTAAAAACCAGCAAGCATGTTAAAATAAAATATGACCAAAAGCACTTTAAGAGTACCTTTGGGTCAGCCTACCTTAACTAAGAAAAAAACTAAGTTAAAACTAGCTAAACTAGTGTTGCAAACATCGGCGCGGCGAAAAAATCGGCAGGGTCCAGGAAACATCGTTTTGGGATATCTTGGCAAACATCGGCAATAAATCGGCAAACTTAAAAAAATACAAAAATATTCAATTTCACCTTTAGAAAAAATCGGGAAAATCACTAGAAAGTATTACCTCGAAAAAATCGGCATTATCTCGGGATAAATCGGCAAAAAATCGGAAAAAAATCGGGAAAATCTCGGGAAAAAATCGTCGAGCTGAAAAGCTCGCTATTTCTCGGACATCAGCGATTTCTCGGCCGATGTTGGTAACACTGAGCTAAACTGGTGAAAAAGGAACCAAGGAAAGCAAGCTTTCCTTGGGATCTTGGCTTGCTGTTTGTGCAGCCAATGAAATATGCACTGATTGCTGGACTTAATCTTTTTAGAACAGAAGAGGAAATCTAGAGCATGCAACCTACGGATTCTCTTTAACTTGCCATGCAAATCGGACGATTTCCCTAAGCTAGATCTAGAACATAGTTACATATATCGTGTCGGCGAATATGTCGGCGAGGGTTCGGAATGTAACTTATTGGAAACAACGGCGAAAATATCGGCAAATGTCGTAAAGCATAAAAAAAATACAAAAATAACCATTTTTTTCAATTTTTTTAACATCCAAAGCAACAACAACATCAAATAAACACATTGCTACATAAATATGAAAATACAACCAATATATAAGATGCATAAGATGTCAAATGGTGGATCATGATTCATGATCATTGATCACATATCGACTATAAAGTGATAAACTGAAAATATTGAAATATGTTCTTGATGGAATGATAGAAAATCACATCAAATGATCAAAATAAATGTCTCTCAAGAAACTAATCATCATGACTCATGAGGCATCTAGATACTAAATAATACAATGATAAATAGTAGGAATCATCGATCCCCTCTACCCCTTTTCTAGGCAAGGGGCACCACTCTTCCTCTGGAAGCAGTAGGGGGTCCTGTAGGTGCTTTGGATGAGTTAGGCGTCAAATTGGAAGCTCCAACTACTTAAGCTATGGTGGAAGGTCCAACCACTCTACAATTTTGATTAAAATTTTCATATTTAATGAGTGAAGGGGACATTTTTATTAAGGTCATGATAAAAGATTCCAATAGTCAATGCCACCAACATCAAGGTACAGGGATGTGCTTGATTAAATGCCAATCCCATACCCTCATACTTGATAAAATCCAGTGGAATTGTTGAAATCTTGAAATCTTGAAAACTATTAAGTCTCTTGAATTCTAAATGGGATCTAAAATTCTACTTTTTCCATATGAAGTCCGATGAGGTTGGAACCACTCTCAAACATCCTGAAACAATTAATGGCAATGCTAAAAATTTAAGTGAAAAGATAGAAAATGAAAGCAAAGGAGGATGTCACTTTTACTTTAAGAGTTTAATACTACCATTTATTACTTTAAGAATTTAATATATTTAGTTTTAATTACACTGCCAAAAACTTAACCCATGAATTTATTTTTCCAATTCCATGCAAATTTTTTTAGCAGGCCGATATTTTCCAAAATATCTCGACATATTCCCGATATATCGCGACATATTGAATATATCGCGATATATTCAAAATGTCGTAAATATCACGATTTTTTAGTGGCGATATATTGCCAAGGGGAACAACTCGCGATATATCACGATATCGGCGATATATTGCCGATATATGTAACTATGATCTAGAATGCTTAATGATACTTTTCAGAAATGAGATCTAGACTATGAGCTTTGAAATAGTAGATCTATGTAGTTTTTACTTTAATATGATAGATCTAAATCATAACAAAGCTTTCGAACACAGTAACCAGGTAAGAAAATTGATTTTTTGAAGGAGAAAGAGAGAGAAAGAGTGCTGGAAGCCTGGGAATGTTGGGCTTTGGAGTCTGCTTTGGTGGAACACCGAGGGACTATGTCCTCCAGAAGACCTTGAAGATGAGGAAGATGCAAACCATCTCAACCTCTTCTACAAGCGAGATGACCTGCAACTTAGAAATCCTTGCACAAACAGATGGTTAAAACATAGGTGCTACTGGAAAAGATAATTGGAAAGCATGCAATTAAACTTAAAATACATGCAACTCCAATAGATCTGAAACAAGCAAATAGTAAGAGCATAAATCAAACTAGAATAAACTCTTACCCTAACAGGAGAGAGCTCTCTCCTTCAAGGCCAACAATTAACCAGCAAAAGCAAAGATAAATAACACAGATTATACCTCATAAGCATTTGACAATCATCATCCATACATGAAGAGCATTACACCATAGATCTTGCCTCCAAAGCTTCTTTATTCCAGAATAATAAACAATAACAACAGTACAATAGCAACAACACCTCAATCCCAGTTCTAACTAGCTTGGAAGAGGTGATCTGAGCTTTATTTATACAAAAAAATGAGATCCAGCCCGGGGGGCGCAAATCCCAAGGAGACAGACCACTACAGCTGAAGGAGAGTCCATTAATGCCGATCTGAAGTTGAACTGAGCTTCCACTGAGCCTACATGTCAATCGAGGGTCTGATTGAGCTGACACATCAACCCACAGATTGACACATCAATCCACAGAGCTTCCAGGAGATCCCACACGTCCCACACGTGTGGAGGAGAGAGAGAGGGTGCAATTCCCCATAAAGGAGGCTGAAGTTCAACTCTGGATCTGTCTAGATCACCTCCTTCAGTCAAGGATTTGTCAGATCTAGTCAATTTGGTGCAGATATGATTGATTTCAATCAAATCGGCTGAGAATCCACTGATCTAGGATTTTGGATTTGCTCCATTATTAATCAATTTATTAATTAAAATAATCAATAATTGATTTTTTGGTTTTTTCTGACCTGAGTGATGGAAAATCACTCAAAACTTGAAAATAGTGGGTCTATGGGTTTACATGGTGCTCTTAGCTTCAAAATGAGCACCCCCATGACTGAAATCGATTATTTGGCCCACTTTTATTACAAAACCAATTTTTCCAATTAGACTATTAAAAAAAAGCCTAAGTTTTTGTGGAAAAATTAAAATTTAAAAAACTTTAAAAAATTGAAAAAATAAAAAACCTAGGGGGACTTGGACGTGTTCATATGACTCGACCATGATGCATAGCATGTTTATACATTGACACAGACTCTAATAACCTCAATAGGCTTAAATGTCAAGCCGACCACCTCAACTTTGGAGGTATTGAGTGAAAAACTCAGAAATTATCAGTCGTTTATTCAACAACCAATAATAATCAAGGGAAAAAACACCCTGGGTTGATCGGATTGACAAATAAAGTCTAAGAGACTGACTCTTTTAAAGACACTATCATGCTAGAACATTTATTACAATTCCCCCATGGGTTATGAACATGTGATCTAGTACAACAAGCATTTCCCAGAAGCACTTCTGAAGGTCTTCTGAAGTCCGAACAAAAAATCTTTGTCCGGTTCACCAGGTTCACTTCAGAAAAAACCACTAAGTACAACTTAGGTGGTAACATTCTGGCTCCATCTAGGGACACATTCTTTGACTGATCTTCTGTTTAAAGAAGAGGACGTGAGAACTCCAGAATCTCTGGGTCCTGCATAGCAATTAAAGTTTGTCATTAACATGTATATATATGAAAAAAACAACTATAAAAGCAAACTAATGTACATAATTAGTCTATGATGTACAAAAAGGAAATATTTTACAAAACTAATATACAAAGGAAACATTTCAAGGTTAGTAACATGGTACAAAAAACCTATAATACAACAATATGATACATAAAATTTAAAAATACATGCAGGGCAAGGTTTAGAAATTGGTCCTGAAACCACCGATGCCAATAAAGGCATCAAACTGTCTCGGCGAAGAACATCTTGATGAGGAAACCATTCATTGGTAGGCTTAACCTTTCTCCTTCTAGGTCATTTAGATAGAAAGAATTTGTTCCTGCTACTTCATCAATGATGTACGGCCCCAACCATAATCTGTCGAACTTTCCGTGTTTCTCAGGTTTCTCCCGTCGTTTGTCCCAACGCAAGATTGTGTCACCTACTTGAAAGGATCCCAGCTGGGTAGATCTATCAAAGGTTCTCTTGACTTTGTTTGAATTTCTGATACTTTGGTCAAGGGAATTTCTTCTACTCATCTAACTCGATCAACTGGTTTATTCTGTTCTGAATGGCCTCTTGATTTGAGCTGAAGGTCTGGAGAAGCTGATGCACTGGAAGGTTTAAATAGACTGGTAAGGTGACATTCAGGCCATAAACAAGTTCAAAAGAGCTCCTCCTGGTTGAACTTTTTTTTGTGATTCTATCAGCCCATAATGCAAATTTGATCTTGCTATCCCAAGCCTTTTTATTGTCACCCACAATTTTCTTGATTATGGTCATTAAGTTTTTGTTACTTGACTCAGCCAGACCATTTCCTTGGGGATAATAGTTGGATGAATGGAATAGGACAATGCTGTACTTGAAACAAAAGGATGACATCTCGAAGGAAACAAAGCACGGGCCATTATCTGTGATGATTCTGGCTGGCACACCGAATCTTGTGATAATCTTATCTTCTAAGAAATCCATGACTATAGCATCGGTTGCCTTCTTGGTGGGTATCGCCTCTACCCACTTGGTGAAATAATCAGTGGCGGTAAGAATCCAAGAATAACCATTGCTCGAGTTATCTTTGAACTTACCGATGAAATCAAGCCCCCACTGCTAGAAAGGGGCTTGGACTACTATTGGATTTAAAGGCAAGGCTTTCATTTGTTGCTTTCCGGTGAATCACTGACACTAGGGGCAAACTTTGACAGACTTGTGCACATCTGCAAATAGGTTCGGCCAATAGTAGCCTACTCTAAGGATTTTATGGGTGGTTGTTCTTGCTGCAAAATGTCCACCACATAATCTTGAATGGAACTCAACCATGAGTTTTTTGGACTCAGGTTCATCGACACATCTAAGTATTAAACCATCGGGGTTTCTCCAACCCAAACCATCTTTTGTTAGACAATACTTAGTTGCTTTTAACCTTAATGCTCTTCTTTTATGGCCAAGTAAGTGATCAGGGCATGTAAGGTTGCGGAGGAAAAAGATGATGTCGGTATACCAAGGGTGCTGCTCTAATCTCTGAAGCTCGTCTGATACACTTTGTTCTGAATCACTATTCTGGCAGATTATTCCTAAGGCCTTTTCATTTCCTTGGGTCAACATCTTTGCAAGACCTTGTCCCTTAATTAACTTAGTAGGTTTTATCTCTAAATCATATTCTTGAATCTTTGAAACCCACTTACCCCTGATTCCTAGACAATCTTGTTGAGACATGATATCCTTGACAGCTGCATGGGGTACATACCCAATGATTTTGGAGTAACCTACATAAGTTCTGAAATGTTTAAGGGACTTGACAAGAGCATAAGCCTGTTTCTCCATGGTGGTATACTTCAACTCTGAATGTTGCAAGGCTCTACTCATACACTACTCATAAAGGCTATAGGTTGCTCTTGTCCCTCCTTATTCTTTTGAAGCAAAACACCGGCAATGGTGTCTTCTGAGGCAAAGGAAAATATTTGGGATTCCTTGGAATAATCTGGACTGATCAAGACCGGGGACATGGATATGGCATCTTTGATAGACTTGGAAGCATCTTTCCCTTCATCCGTCCACTCAAACTTAGCATCTTTCTTTAATAACTTTTGTAGAGGTTTCATTAATTCTGCTAAATTTGGGATGAATCTCCTTATGAAATTGATCTGACCATTGAAAGACTGGAGAGCTTTTAGATTCTGAGGCAAGGGGACTTTCTTAATGGCTTCAACTCTCTCAGGATCAACCTTGACACCATCCTTAGAAATGATGTGCCCCAACAACTTGCCTTCATAAACCCCAAAGATTGACTTGGCGGGGTTCAAGGAAATACCATATTTCCGACATCTTATGAAAACCTGCCTAAGATGACTTATGTGGTCAGATCTTTCCTTTGAAAAAACTGTTAAGTCATCTTGATATATTTCGATTATTTTGCCTATAAGTTCTTTGAAGGCAAAATCCATGGCTCTTTGGAAGGTGGCACCAACATTCAATAAGCCAAAAGGCATTCTTAAAAATTTATAGGTACCCCAAGGTGTGGTGAATGTAGTCTTATGTTGATCCTCCTTATTTACCAACACCTGGTTATAACTGGAAAAGTCATCCAACATGGACATCATTCCTGATCCCGTGACTCTTTGAAGCAATGTTTCCATGTCGGGTAATGGGTAATTATCTTTAAGGCATGCATTAGAGGAAATTTCAATTTAAAATGGGCCTTCCAAGAATAATACAAATTCCATGTCATCATGTATTAGTCAATCAAAATTATTTAAAATTAAATAAGGGAGCACCTCTTAAACAATTTTTTAATATAAATTTGGGGATAGGTATCATAAAAAAACTACTTTTTTTGTTCATATTTTCGACATATCTCCCTGTGGTTTTACTCAAATTTCAATCGGGAGAGCTCGTTGGATGCAGAATTAAATTCTGCATCCAACAAGCTCTCCCGATCGAAATTTGAGTAAAAACACAGCGAGATATGTTGAAAATACGAACAAAAAAGTAGTTTTTTCTTTTCTTCCTCTAAAATTAATAAATATTATTTTATTATTTTAACTATTATTTTATTAATTTCCTTAGGAGGCTCATTTTGAGTTGAAATTTCCTCTAATGATGTATTCAGATTTCTAAAAACTATACATATTCTAATTGACCCATTCTTCTTTCTGACAACAACTAAGTTGGAGCACCACGATGAATGTCTTGTAGGTGCTATGATCCTTGCTGCTAACATTTTCTGAAGTTCCTTTTGCACAATGGGGGCTAACTTAGGATTTATTTGCCTAAGTTTTTGTCGGAAAGGCTTGACCTCCTTAGCCTCTTCTGTGAGGGGAATAGTGTGTTGAAACACATCTTCCTGATAGGCTTTAAGTTCATCATAACTAAAGGCCAACAAATCTCTATACTCTTTGATTAAGTTGATCAAATTGTTCCTTTCCTTTTCTGAAGTACTTTTTACAATTTTTATTAACCTGGGGTCCTTATCAGTTCCTATGTTTATTTCCATATAATTCCCAATTTTTATTTCTTCTTCTTGTTTTTTATGATGATCCCATCGATCGAAAAGATTTTCAAAAGCTATAAGGCTACTTGGGATGTGATTCCTTTCATTATCCTCGCATTCCTGATACTCTTTACCCTGTTGTTGATAACTGATCTTGCAACCTTCAAACTCTTGGAGATTGTGGATGAATCTCAAGAGTTGCTCATCATCTTTAAACACCTGCCAGTGATCTATATAATCCGGAGTTGAAGGTCTGAAATTAATTTCCATCTTTCCATTCCCACTAATCATTTCATCTGATGGCTGGAGGGTGGATGCTGCTACTGCCAACTTCTCTGCTAACCCATTCATTTCCCTATGGATCTTTTGAATATTAAGTGCATCAAACCATTCCATAGTGTCCCATGTGGCATTTCTATACTTCCTTAGTCTGTCATTTTTGCATTGATACTGATTCTTAATCTGGAGGACAACTAAGTCTGAATCACCTTTAATGTTCAACATCTTTATCCCCATGTCTTTAGCGGTTTTTAACCCTAGGAACAATGCCTCATACTCGGCTACATTGTTTGATGCTTCAAACTCTAACCTGAAAGCAAAGTTGTAGACTTTATTTGAAGGAGGGATGATCACGATGCCTGCACCTTTTCCGGCTTTGGAATAAGCCCCGTCAAAGTACATTTGCCAAACTTCATCTATCTTTTCATTTTTAATGTTTTCCTTAATAGGGGCCATGGAATTTGACAAAATAGCATAGTTTCCAAAGTTATCAGTGAAATGAACAAATTGATTTCCGGGCTTCTTACGGTTTTCTACATGTCGTTTCCTTAGCTTCTCTCTGTGGAGTATCACCCTAGTGTTTTCTGATGTAGGTATAGTAGCATATGTCCAATCCATTTGAATGTACCCACCAAAAGTTGCGGCCCATTTTCTGGATAGCAACATACCCCAATTATCTAGAACATCTATCACTACCACATCCATCGACATGTCGATGTTAGGATACTTGGCCAACTTAACTTGTAAATTTAAGATTATCCCTACCACTTCAATTTCTCTTGCATCCATTGCACAAACATTGTGGTAAGGTCGGGCGACCCTTAGATTTAGTTGTTCCTTTACTTTTCTTGTCATAACATTTGATGAAGCACCTGAATCTAACATGCAGTTATGAAGGAGAAGGTTATCAAGTAAAAGGGAGACATACAAATGCGGGTGGTCTTCTCTTCTCGGATCAACACTGTTGAGGACTATAGGCATATCTATAGGTTCAATATGTTCAGCTTCAAATATAGCATTATTATTAGGGAGAGGATCCTCTTTGACAATATTATGAGTTTTACTTTGACTATCCTCTATGGCTTTCAGCAACTTTTCTTTTTGACCAGGAATTTTAAGGACATCAATTGCATAAACATGAATCTTAACACTACTTATCCATTCCCCCATATCAACATTTGGTTCAGGGATAACAGGGGGATCTGGGAGAGGAGGAACGGTTACCTTTGGCTTGTACTGTTTAGACGGTGATGGCTTCTCCTTTCTTTGATAAACTGCACCCTTGAATCTAGCCTCCTTCATTTCCTTGATTGTTTCCAGAGAAGGCATTACACCATAAAAGTTGGAAAGGAGGTCCTTCTCATAACTGTAATCCGTGGCCTGCTGCCAATGCGGGTTTGATAAAGGGTAGGTTTGGCCTACCATGTACACATGATCAGACTTGCTTGGTGTTGTTTCCTGATTACTGACCTCGGGCATTCCATGTTCTATAACCTGGTTTGCAATATAGCAAGTGCTTTCGTGGTGGAATTGATCACAAGGTCTACACCATGGAATGACTTCTTCTACCATGTTAGCTGAGTCTAATTGGTTTGGAATCCTAGGTTCTTGCTGAGGAGCTTTCTTTTGATACATCTGATTTTGTTAAGGATGAAAGTTCCTAGGTCCATTATTTCTTTCCATTGTGATTATTCTATTCTGCATATGATTTAGTTGTGCAGAATGATTTGCCATAAGTTGGTTTTGACTAGTAACCAAGTCTTTTATCATGTCAGTTACCTTTTCCATGGGATCTTTAGAGGTTCCCTTTTCTTCTAATTCAACGACTTTACCCTTCTCTTTGTTGTATGAAGTGTTTCCCCCAGTGTAACCTGGAATGTTGGACTTGCCTGAAGACTGCATATTCTTTTCTATTTTCTCGGCCAATTCCTGAGCAGTTTTTAGATCGGCCGGCTCTTTGTCTCTTAACTGGTACCTCAAATCACCAATGAAAGCTTCGATGTAAGATATGAGGATGGAGGCATCCTTTGGCTTGATTTCTTTAGGGAGGTCCGCAACCACACGCCGAACTTAGTGTTAAATCCATCCATGGTTTCATTCTCTATCTTCTTTATGTTATGAAGGGCAGCAAGCAGATGTCTTGGTTCTTTCTTTTCTCCCCATTTCTTCTTAAAACCCTCTAGGAATTCACTAAGAGTTTTATATGAATCTAGTGTTCCACGGGGACTCGCCTCCCCAGGTCGGGAGCTCGCCCCCCCTGCTCCCCACGCCCCGGGGGCTTGGGGGCTCCTTCCGAAACGTTTCTCAACGCCCCCCAAAAAAGGAAACTTCACGAAACGCATAGGGGGGCGTGTCCCGGGGTTTTGAAGGTCGCTCTGACAATGGGGGACGTCTAGGCGCTCCTTCTCGAAATTGGGGGGCGTCTACGCGCCCCCCCACGATTTTTGTCATTTGTTGTTTTTTAAACAAAGGAAAAAAAACAAAACAAACAAACAATAAAATAATGCAAAATAAATTTAATATTAAACCTACCGACTACTACTTTTACCTTCATTACATTGACCCGCGAGTGAAACAACAGCTCCTGCGAGTGAAACAAGCTACAACCCATCGTGAAGTTTGCACAGGCAGGTTTGAAGTTTACCCGTCGCTGAGTATTCAAGCCGCCGCATCCTGAGTATTGAACAAGTCGTTGGTCTCTGTAGTCGACCCCGCATGAGGAGAAAGTAAAACCGACGCTGTGGAGAGTTTTAACTTTTCTTTGAAGAGCTCGACCCGTGAATCTTCGCCTGTTGCAGAGCCGTCGACCCGTGAAGAGAGCTTGTTCGAAAGCTCGTGGCCATGAACAGAACTTGCCCACGGTCGTGAAGAGAGGGTTGTGACTCGTGAGAGCCGTGAAGGGAAGACCCGGCATTGTGAAGACGCTGTGCAGTTTGAAGAGAGCACCTCGAGCCTGAAGTTCTTGACGCCGACGCCGTGAAGAGGTTGCTGCACAGGAAGGGAAGGAAAGCCTGAAAGGTAGATTTTAAATTTTTTTTTTTTTTAATTTTAAGTTTTAACAGTTGGTTTTTTTAATTTTAAGTTTCAAGTTTAATAGTTTGTAATTACTATTTTTTTATTTTTTCAATAGGTAGATTTTTAATTTTAATTTTTTTTAAAATTTTAAGTTTTAATAGTTGGTTTTTTTAATTTTAAGTTTCAAGTTTAATAGTTTGTAATTACTATTTTTTTTATTTTTTCAATTTTAAGTTTTAACTTTTAACAGTTTGTAAGTCTTTTAATTTTTAAATTTTATGTTTTAAAAGTTTGTAATTTATTAATTAAAAATTTCTCTTTTGAAATTTTTTAATTTAATAGGTGCTAGGCTCTAGCATACTAGGTTGTTAAAAAAATTAAAATTATGTTTTAGTTTTTAAATTTTAATAAACAACAATGAAGTTTTTAGGAAAACACTAACAGTTTTACAATTTGCAGCAATAAAAAATTTAAAATTAAAAGTTTAAAGCTTTGTTGCAGCAGGTTGCCATAAACCAACAATATGAACAACTCTACCCAATGCAATAGTAGTGACAGCAGTGACAGTGAATCTGAATATGGTTTTCAGACAGAGGGTAATCTAGTGTTGGACTTGGGACAAAGATTGGGAGTGGGAGTGGAACTCCCTCATCAAACAGGTTAAGTCGAAGTGAAGGAGAAGGCAATGCCAATCTTACCCCATCAAAGTCCTTGGCTCAATATGCAAAGGGGACATTTGATCCCAAGAAACCACTGTTGCTTTATGCAAGCATAGTAAATGTCAATGATCCCTCAACCAACCGGAAAGGCAAGAAAGGTGGTGGATCACGTCATTGGGTGTGCAATGTTTGTAACCATCCATGGGTTGGAAGTTATAGTCGGGTTAGACAACACCTTTTGAGCATTGGTGGCAAAGGGGTTTCTGTGTGCGCGAAGCTAACCTTGATGCAAAGAAATGAGCTTATGAGGTTGCAAATGGCAGCAGATGCTAAGGGCACATTCTCTAGCCAAAATGTCACGTCAAAAGAACATCACAGTGCAAAAGAAAGTTCTAAGAGGAAAGCTAATCGATCCACTTGTATGCCTCCACCATCTCCTATTGAGACATCTTCATCAAGAAGGAAGGTTTCTCGTTCTTGTGCTATAGGACCAACCATTACAGGGATGTATG